>JAEQBH010001114.1:0-135023 GCA_016808115.1 Tetrastigma voinierianum
GATTTGTGGAGCAGTGGATCTTATGAAGAGATTGAAGGTATCTAAAAGTGGTCAGTGACTAAGTCTACGAATACAGTCAGTTGTGAAATCTGAACAAGAGAAAAAGTGAACATCTTTGTGAAACCCCATGAAGAAATGAGTTGGAAAGGTGAAATGTATGAGTAGCTGCTTATTTCCAAAGTGAAAATATATATATATATATATATATATATATTGAAAAAAAAATTCAGTTAGAGACAAATTATGCCAAATTTAACTTAAACATGTCTTAGGTACAACTTGCTAAAAAACGAGGCGAGAGGCTAAATTGTGCCGTCTGACTTAAAACATCTGCAGTCTGAAACAATCAAAGTGGGCGATTAGGCCAAAGTTGTACAGCGCATCTTAACATGCTCTTGAGATACAATAGGTCGAGACTGGTAGAAGGGTTTTAACGAAACTTGGCGCTCTTCACATTCCAAATGTTTTTTGACATTCCATAGCTAAGCCCTAATTTGTTTGCTCTCTCACCTGAAGCATCTCAGGAGCTGATTGATGGGTTCCCCATTGTCCCGATTAGGATTGTTTGTGCAGGTCGGTGTACAAAAGTGGTAAGCCCTACGGATCTTTACTAGCATTGTTGGTTTCCTCTTGGTTACACATTAGGTTGTTTTATTGGATTTGGTTGGTATTGTTACGTACTTGGTGGTCGGGGAGTTTACTGCGCGGTATGGGCGGAAAATGTTGTCGATATTGAGGCGGCCAGTCTTTATTTTGAGCAGGTTTTGGGATCTGATGATATATATCTGGGCCATCTGGGCCGTTATTGCTATCATCGCCATTTCTATGGCGTGTTCTAAGAATATCGGGAGAGGAAAGGCATCCAGTTCCTCTATGGGACAAGCTATGAAGGCGAAATCGATGCCTCCAGTAGATTAAAGGGAAGGAAAATGGTGCATCATCTTGGAAAGTGAGGAATTATCGACGGTGATGATGAAGGAAATAGAGCGATGTTTGCTAGGGATTACGAGGAGAGCACGAAAAATGGGCGTCCGATTCGCGAATAGGGGGTTTCCAACTGCGAGAGGGTGTTAAATTGGAGGCGTTTTTATATTCTCCTCCCATCAGGAAGTTATCCGGGGAAACGGAATATGCATTTCGTACTGCCCCGAGGATTTGCGGATACTTACCTTTAGTAGTTCGGGAGTTCTACACTAACTTGAAGGAAAATCAGCGGATTGAAACCGTATTGGAGACTTCGGTGAATGGAAAGCAGTTTCGCGTCACTCCTGATTCGATAGCACATGCATTACATTATATTCGCCACACGATGCTTGGGCCGACCATATCCGCTCGGGGCTATTCGCGACTTCAATGCGGTGATTGTTTGCGAGGCTATAATGCACCGGCAGTGCCCATAAAGGGATTTGTGAAAAAGATTTCATTCTGGAAGCTCTGACCGGAATACATATACGATGAACAAGATCATTCACAATCAAATTAGCGCGAGGGGTAATGAAAGTCAGCGAGGAACAAATTCGGTTTTGTACGAGGAGTTATGGCGGAAGTTGATTGGTATGCATTAGTCATAAGGTGTGATGAGGACTTCTTGCAATATTCGCGTGCAAGCGCATATTCCATTCCCTTCACTTGTGACTAGTATTGTGGAGAAGCGAGGGGATGGGGAGCAGTTCAAAAGAAAAGAGGGTGTTACAGGAAATTTGGGGCCGATCACGAAATAAGGCGAGGCGAGAGCAAAGCGACATCACTAGACCTCGGCCCTCGGTGCCTTGATGCCTACTCCGGGATCACTTCATCCACATTTGACACCGCCGAGCGCATCGCCGTTAGAGGATGGAGCGGCGGATAAAGGGTGGTTGAGTGCACGTGCAGGCAAGCGAGAAGCCAGTTGGATCGGCGTCTCGAGGAAGCGAGGCCACATTTTCAAGGAGGCCGGCGATGGCAGATGCTACTTCTTCAGATTTAGAGGGAGATTCTGAAGAATTAGATGACTGTGTAGACGAGGACGCATTCTCTTCAGCAGAGGACGAGGTTGACGCTGCATAGCTATATTTAGGCTAGACTAGGGGGTGTTGGAAATCGGGTAGTAGACCTTAGCCATGTTGTACGACACCCATTTTGATCCATTTTACCTTTCTTTTCGTTTAGCCCACAGTCACTACAAACTTTTTAAGACCTCTTTGATTCTACTTATGTTGGTTGTTCCTTAGACATTATGCATGATAGTTCACGTGTTCCATGTTATATGATTGCTTACCTTATATCAGTTGCCACGATTCCATGTTTGCATGACTGCTACTATTCTTAAAGTCCATAATCCTTATTTGAATAACTAATTTTGTGTTAGCACATTATAATGTTCATTGTGTAAGGATGTAGTTGGTTTAAATGAGTCATCTTGTGGTGCATACTAAAGTGGGTGACATATTGTATTCTATAATTGCTATTTTGAGATTTTTGCAAAGCTTGAAACATGCAAGGCAGCTTTGTTGAGATTCATACCTAGTGGGTAGTTCGATCTAAATCTTGCTAGGGACTAGCAAGATGCGGGGTCAGAGTGATGAATACATTTGAGTAATAATTATAGTAAATTTAGCACATCTAAATCACAAGTTACCTGATTGGCATAAGGATAGGTACTTTTAATATCATACATGTTTTTAGACTTTTGCGGGTCTTCAGTGCAGAAGCGTAAGTGTACAAGGATGTATGTCAAGGGAAGCCAATATGAAGCATTAAGGATACGAGGCGGAACAATTGATGAAGTCTAAGGGAACTCAGGAATACAAGAGAGCACCAGGAGGACCAAGTGTCTTAGTCTGACCCGTTGTCTTGCGTGCAACCCTACTATAAAAGTGGCGGTGGGTGTTAATGCAGAGTACAACCCATTGTACCCGATACAACACATAAAAATTGACCAGTGGCGAAATTGTCTTAGGTACATCACTAGCATGTCTGGGGTACAAGCTCACTTGCAGGAATTGCGAGATTGTGCTAGAGAGTGTCGGTCACGAGGAGCTCATTCACATCGATGAACGAAATGGGAAAATCACATTGGAGGGGTATAAAAGCAAGAAGAGGACCGCAGTAATAGGCAGTTTTGACTTCTAGGGTTTAGGTTTTGAAAGGAGAAGAGTTTCTCTCCATTTTGAGTGGAACTTATAGATCAGTTTAGATTTCTTTTCTATTGGAAGTTTTAGATTCAAGCGTTTGTAATCTTTCAACGAAATACTTATCTTGCTTTAAATCTATTATCTCTTATTCAATACATCTCGATTTCTAGTGGTCGATTTCAAAAGTCTTTGTTTTATGATTAATCGCTCTTTAATTATAATTGTTTTTTATAAGTTTTATGGAGTTCTAAGCCCTTCTTTGTTTGAGAATCACGGGGAAACTTACCTTGAGATAGGTATAGTCCCTCGATTCCTCTTTTGATCTTATTTGGATTGTGTAATATTAATTACTTGAGCGAAGAGTTGTAAATCCTTAGTTGGGCATATTCTTGACAACGTGTTAGAGTATCCTCGGTACACGTTACGTATGGCTTATGAATGCAAGCTGGGGTTCGTAGTGGTGAGAACAAGTGCTTAGTATTACTCGATCATCTTTATTTTCCAAGAGCATACAAAGATAAATCCTCCATCAGACCGTTTATCAATGGCTCCACAGATGAGTTTATAAAACAGAGGTGGGACTTACATGATCGGGAGTAAAGTGGAACCACAAAATCCCAGCAATTGTCTTTCTATTTTAAAACATTCAAAGCAAATCAACCATTCGATCCAACCCAGCCACAACCTTACAATTCTCTTAAATCATACCACCCTTATTGGATTATTAGCTCTGACTGGTCGATGAAATTAGACCCTCCTGTGGAGATGACACATTAGTTCCCACGGTATTCTGATGCTGAACAAGCTGTAATTCCCTGCGCTTGGGAATAGAATTCGGCACACAGGCAAGGAATGAAGCCTGAAGCATGTCCTAAGGATATCTTCCCTCTGCCGCGTGATCGGATTGTTGTGCATCGTAGGGCATGGCATGTTATCATTTCTTAGATGCATTCTCGGCTATCACGGATCCCGTGTGCAGCGGACGCGAAAAAAACATCTTTCATCACCCCTCACGGGCTCTTCTACTACAACGTAATGCCCTTCGGGTTAAAGAATGTCGGAGCCACCTATAAGTGATTGGTAACCAAGATGTTTTGACCGTTGCTCGGGAAAATTATGGAAGTATATATAGATGATATGTTGATAAAGTCGAGGCATGGATCACGCTAACCACTTGCAATAGGCATTTGACCTCCTCAGAGCCTATGGTATGAGTTGAACCACAGAAGTGCGCGTCGAGTCGGCGCACTTAGTAGTTCCTATGCTTCATGATGACCTGAAAGGGGATGGGGCCAGCCACTTCCCGACTTAAAGCCATTCTGAGTCTCGACTGGCTCTAGAAAGGAAGTACAACGGCCCGGCCAGGTAGATTAGGCTGCCTTGGGGACGATTATTTCCGGTTCTAAATTGCTTAAAGCCCTTGCCGCCACCTAAGAGAGCCTAATCGAAATGGATGGAGCGAAGAGTGTGATTGGGCCTTTACTCGGATCGACGTGCCAAGCCAGAACCCCCGATCCTCATAAGTCTAACATCGACACAAAACTTTATTCGTCTACCTGTGATCTCGGAAGCGATAAATCTGCTTGTTCAAAGAATGAGACGGGAAGCAAAGACTTGTGTTCTTCGTCAGCAAATCCTTAGCTGATGTAGAAACCAGGTATAGCCATCTTGAGCAGGTCGCCTTAGCCCTCCGGATAGCGGCCAAAAAACTTCTGCCTTACTTCCAGGCACCCCATTGTTGTATTAACTGACCTCCCCCTTCGGAGCACTATACATAAACCCGACTTATCGAGAAAAATGGCTCGATAGGCAGTCGAACTAAGTGAGTACGATATCCAATACAAGTCGAGGCTTTCAAAAAAGGGGCAGGTGCTTATTGATTTCATAGCGGAACTCCACTGGTCGGAGCATGCCGGAGCAATTTGGATGGTGGACTCTTAATATTGGCCAGGTGTCACAGACAATCGGGCGGGCATTGGTTTGCGGAGTTAAGGCAAACAGGTCCGGGACGAGATCGGCCAGGCCAATCCAGGCTGCAGTTCGGTGCTTCTAACGAGGAGTTGAAATACGAGGCCATCTGGCCGAGGCTCGAGCTAGCGGCCATATGCATAACATATACTGATTCGGGTGACTCGGTGGTGGTCGAACAAATTAATGGGGTCGAGTCGAGACCCCGAATGGAGAAATCACGTCGGGTAAAACAAACGCTTGAATAGCTTTCGGTTTGAAGCGGAGCACGTCGGGGACTCACAATGAAAGGTAGGCGCATTGGCCTCGCGTGGCGCTTCTACCTCCAATCACTAAAACCATATTTACCACTTTGTTACTATCGGTCGAGTTCATGATTGCATCACTTGGAGTAAACCGGGTAGACAAGGACCCCCGTCTGGATGGACTCCGCGGCGTACTGGCATAAGGCCCGACTCCACGATGGAAAGAGGCGAGGCCGGCTGAACTTCCAAGTCGAAGCAGCCAGATTTTCTTTGATCGATGGGTAACTATTCAAACGGTCCTTGGGCGGTCTGTACCTAAAGTGGTGACGACGAGGCTAGTGCGTAATGGGTGGCTGCGAGGAAGGAATATCTGAAAATCACCTGGCGGCGAGACTACAGCCCATTGGGCCCATACTAAAGTCGTGTTGGTCGACCATGAAGGCCGATCTTTGGAGTTATACGAGAAAAGTGTGATCGCGCGGCCCTTTATCTGGAAATCACCGTTCGCAGAGGGCTGATCTCTATCTCTGGCCCTTGGCCCTTTGCCTGATAAGGGGATCGATATAGTTAGACCACTACCTGCTCAGGCCCCGAAAGTTACTATTGGTGGCCATGGACTGTTACCCCAGTAAATGGATCGAAGTGAAACTTCTCTTCGATTAAAGATTAGGATGTCTCGAGTTCATCACGGAAAAAAAATTGTGTCTTGACCATCCCCCAAAATCAATGGGTCTCAGACCAGACCCCGATTTGATAGCAGGTCTATCGAAGAGCCACATCGGGAGTTGAGAGATGAAAAATCTGCTACTCCACCCTTGTGCACCCTTAGAGCAGCGTGGCGCGGGGCCTCGACAAAACCTGTGTATTTGAAAAAAACGATTGGATTCGACTAAGGGAAAATGGGTGGATAAACTCCTTGGGGTACTCACAGGCTTCTGAACCGCGGCGCCAAGAGCCTTCAGGTGTGTCTCAATTTGCAATCAACGTATGGAATGGAAATAAATCATCCCTCTGAAATTGGTATGCCTACCCCGTGGGACCAAACACCCGACGAGGGAATCACGAGTTAATGATCAAGGAGCTTGACATAGTAGGTGAATTCGAGGGAGTCGTGACCATCCAGCATAGCGTCTACTGGAAGCATGGTGGAAGAATCTTACAATAAATCAGTTGAGCCTGTAGGCATTCGACGGGACACAGGTGCTAAGAAAAGTATTTGAGAATACTCTGACCAATGCAAGAAGTTCCAACCCAAGTGGAAGGGCCAGGTATCCTTATAACTCACGGTAGGACGATCAGGGACTACGCTGAACAAGGTTGATGGGACTCCTGTACCTAGAATGTGGAATCTGACACATCTTAAGAGTATTATCAATAAAGAATGATTGATATCAACACGCTAAATGTTCATTTTTTTTCCTATTATGATCAACATTTAAAAGTCCGGATAGCGCATTAAAATGACATGTCCGGCTCGGTAAAGATCACTTCTAGCCAATCAATTTAAAAATCCGGATGGTGCATTAAAATGACACAATAGACCGATGAAGATAACTTATAGCCCAGGTCGACTCGAAGTCTGGATTGCTTTGCATTAAAATGACTGTCTGATAAAGATTACTTATAGTCGGTCGGCTTTCAAAAGTCAGGTTCTTTATTAAAATGACCTGTCTGGCCCGGTAAAGATCACTTCTAATGGTCGTACGAGTCGGATGGGGCGGAAAAATGACCCGTCAGGCCAGTCTAATAATATTTACTAGTGAACCCGGAAGGCGAGTAAAATCCCTTTTCGGCATGATTTAGAAATCTACTATCTAATTCGCACAGACGTCCCGAAAGATATCTCTCAACTCCCAGCCTAACGTCCCAGCTTGGGACTGCGAAATAAGATATCATGTCTGACTAGAGAAATTATAGCTCTATATAACCCGGTTAAGCCGGAAAGAAGTACTTTATCTAAAAAACAAGAAATAAAATGTCTAAACACAAAAGCAGAGAAGAGATTGTCATGAAAAATACATTTGTTGATTAATTTTTGCCCTAACCCTCAATAGCCTCACCCGGCCTAGTCGGGGGCTCTAGTAGTATATCAACCTCTCCCTCAGCACCCGGGAGGCCTTTGTATGCCAAAGCTTCTTTAGCGATCTCGGCAATTTCCGGCGGTGGACAAGAGACGAATGAAGAGCGGGGCATCGAAAGTTCACGAAAATTCCGGTCGAGAGAGGGTATGTATCTGGCATCCCAGGAGGGATTTTAGGCTTTCTCCTGCGGATATTGTGCGCAAGGCTGTGACCATTAAAATAGCGTCGTTGCTCATCGAGCTCCGCCTTGATCTTAGAACCTCTCGGTGAAACTCTTCTCCCGCAAAGCCGCGAAGTCATCCTTGGTGGCTCCCAACTCCACGAGTAGAGACAGTCGCTCATCTGTTAGGCGACCATTCTCTTCCTCTACCCTCTAGCAGGCCTCCTTGGCAGCCACCAAGGCTTGTTGAACGAAGTCAAGTTCAGACTCTACCTTCAGCTGACCGCCTTCTAAGGTGGTCAGAGCACTGGACCGGGACGGTTCGGCTCGACTGCGCGTGCTCCCCCCATTGCCTCAATCTCGGCCAGTGACATTGCCACCTCATGCTGGGCGATCTCTCGAGTTTCGCCGCCTTGTCGTGACTTCCTTAGCCTCCGGCTCGAGCTTGTGGATGTAGTGTTGGGCCCTCTTTCAAAGAGGCATCTAAGCTCTCTGAGCGGCTTGGACTCAACTCTGCCAAAGCCCTTTCGGCGTCCCTCAGCCGAGTGATGAATTCACGGTGCTGGAGGGACATGTTGCGAGAAACGTGTTAACTGCGACGAGAATAAGAGCGTGTTTAATCCAAGCGGCCTGGCCATGACTTTAGAGTTTATATGTATATATATATATATATAAGCTTTACTACTTCTGGCTACCAGATGCAGATGAAGTTACGGTTCTTGAGAATTTGCATCCGAGTCTTGAAGCGATTTGATAAATATCACTCCTTTGCGATGCAAGCGGGAACAACAATCGAATACTCTTCACTCTATCCTGCTTCCCGGGCTCTCACGGGCAACCGTAGCGTCCTCGGGTACAAATCGTCACAAACGATCATTTGTAGACTACGCCTAGATTGAAAGGCTTCCGGCAGTGGAGGATGGACTTGATATCGTCGGTGCCACTTCCTCAAATCAGGCCCGAGGCCTTGAGGGCGAGATAAAGGTTGAAGCGATGTCGGTCGGGGCGGTGCGACATTACCTTGTTAGAAGCGGCTAGTGGCGCAGGCGACTTCAGGCCGTTCGGAAGGATAGACCGCTGGTCTGGGAGGAATTGGAGCTTCCTCCCTTGGCTCCTCATGGGCAATGTCCTCTAAGCCCAGTTGATTGTTAGACCCCATTTCAGGGGAGGCCGGGATTATGATCGTTTGTATCTCACCGGGCCCCATCCATGGGGGACGGGCCCAAACCAGCCACGCCCGGGTCGGCCTCCGCTCCAGGCTTTCCTCCTGCCGTTTTCGCTTCCTGACGGCATAGCGATCTAACACAATCCGATCCTTCTCTTTCCTCCTCTTCTTAACCCAACTTTCCTCCCAGAGAGTAGAATTTGGGCTCGAGCAGACCCAGTGTAAATCTTCCTTGGGCCCTGCGGGCCTCTTCCCCTGGGTGGTCCTCTTCTTTTGATCGTCGACACTCGGAGTGAGGTCGATCCTCTTTCTCGGCGAGGGAAGTCGGTCGGACAGGCCTTCGCTCTGGATGGTGCGGGGTAAGGCGAGTTGGAACCAGCTAGTGGACGTCGGGGGACAAGGCGGTAGCAGCTGTTCAGGCTCGTGCGCCAGCCTCTGGATCCGGGTGATGGCGCACTGACTCGTGAGTAAATCTAGCGGTCGGTGGTAGCAAGTGTTCTCAGATCCTAAATCTTTGATGGCGTGACGAGGAATGATCTAGGAAATTGTAGGGAGAAGTTTGGGCTTCATCTCACGATTAGAGGTTCTTGAAGTCGGAAGAACTCACAATGGTAGCTGCAATTCGAAAACCTCCCATCGTTCTGCTAATCTTCTCAGGCTCGCCTTCTCTGCCCATTGCGCAACCTGCCTCTCCATTTTCCCTGCGTCAGTAATCCTGATGATCGTCAGTAAAGTCATATGTATGAACCTAAATTTGGCCATTGCCTAGTTCTACACACTGGAAGTCTTTGTGACCAGGGTTAATATAAAACGGTAGGTTAGGAGAGCAGGGTGCAATCACAGGGCCCCGCCTGGTAACCCCATTTGCCTCCGTTTAGGAGAATCGGGGAGCCCGTTCCGCATTTGCCGGGTCGATGTCGAGGAAAGATGAAGTGACCCTTTAGTAATATCGGAGAGTAGGCGAAGAAAATCTCTGACCAATGAAGGTCGGTGGTATAAAGTTGAGAACACTACACGGAGTGAGAATCACGGATTACGTTGGGATGAACAAGGGCGATGGCCTCCACAGTAAAAGTCTGTGTTAACAAGGCGGAGCCTTTGGAAAGCGAAGGCCGTAGCAAGTTGTTCGCGGGTAAAAAACACGATATTGTGTTCCCCACCCAGAGTGGACTCATCCGACTCATCCATTAACTTCAAGTTAATGAAACACTCGGGATTGCAATGGGATCTCCAGATTCCTCCTTTGTCGGAAACGTCTGATGACTTGTAGAGGCAGCGTCCCCCACCTGAGGCCCTCAAATGCGACATGCTGTTTGGTGGAAGTTCCTTCCTGCCCCTCTCGTCGTCTTTAAACGGTCGAGGAGAGGAGGGAGAAATGATATCATTGAGTCGTACAGAGATGGGTGAAAGGCGACCACTAATTTGGTAAACCAAAGTTATAACAAATACTAGACCTGCCCTCACCCAGGACTTTCCACGGTTGGAAGAGGCTGATAGGGAAGATTCAATACGTGAAATAGAAATAGTGATTACTTGTAAAGTGAGCGAGCGGATGCTTGAAAAGCTATTCCTTGATCAAGCGCAAAATCGCAACAGTGTATACGCAAAAGGTGCCGAACTGTTGAGGGGGATGCTAACTCAAGGATGATAGGAAAGGAAAAAGGAAAAATCTAATAATGACCCTCTATATACCAACCGCTTAGGACCTACGAGCGCATTAAATGTAACGCCTGTCCATTACCCCTCCAGTCATTTCGTTTCCTTATGGCGTCGGCTCTAGGGCACAATTGGGAGTCTGGGCGAGGTTTAGTGGGCCCATCATTGTCAGGACTGTTAAGGCTGGCTTGGATTTCGTCAGCGGGATCACTAAGTATCTAGCCAATGGCACATGTTTGCCACACTTACCTTATAAAGCAGAAATAAAGTGCAAGATTGCCAAAGTAGAGCATAGTACATGAATGTAAAAAAAGAACAATTTTATTGACTACGCCAAACGGCATTCATCATTACATTCATATCCTTACAAGTAACAACTAAGCAAATCATATTGAAGTGGCTACATAGTTAAATTCGAGTCAAATATTGAGCAAGGAGCGAAGAAGAAGCGATGGCAGTCGAAGAGCGAAGTAGTAACAAAATCGCTACCAAAAAAAGGGGGGGAAGGAGGAAAGATGGAAAGATGGAAGGGAATCAAGAAGGGAGAAAAGTCCACTAATTTGGTAGAGGGTCTTGGATCTGCGAGGATTCCATTCCAGTTTCAGAACCACCAAAGGGCTAACCTGACCATGAATAATCTATTTCGACTCCGCTCAAGCCATGCAATCTTTGGTCTGATTCACGCTTGGAAAGCACACTCAAATAATCGATCACAATCATCCTTCATTCCGCAATCCCCCAATTTTGATTCTCAGCAACATTCAATTATCCTTCTCTGCTGGAGAACGTGGATAACGATTAGGACGACAAGCCTCAATCACCCTCCCAGCCTTTTATAGCAGCCTCTAGTCTCAGGATCAACTCAAGCGACCGTATGGCATGTAATGCATTTTAAAAAAAGTTAGAAAATTCACATTGAAATTCAACAGCATTGATTGCCTACTGTTCCCCATGACATGACGATCAAGGGTGTCCTCTTTTTTTCCAGCCGGGGACAATTGCCCTCCCTAGTAGGAAAAAGGGGGGCATTGTGGGCGCCTTGGGCCTTGACCCAGGCCCTTTAGATAGCAGGCCCCTTTCGACTAAAGGCTATGGTTGGGCAGTCCATCTGTCGACATGAAGCCTAACTTAGGAGCCCGGATCCAAAATGCCTTCCTATAGTGAAGAGTCGAGCACTCACAGGATGCCACTTTAGGAGGCTTTATCTAACGAGGTTGATGAATAGGCTCCGAATGGGATGCACCATCCCATGCCTTGCCATGAATTCAAGATGGACAAACCCTTTCGAGGTCACGCATTGAAATAAATTTACGTTCTCTCCTCTTTACTGTCTAAAGGAAGAATTGGTCTCGTCACTTGAGATATGCACCACCTTCTCCTTGGGTTGGAAGGAAATCATCCACACTACCATGAGTGGATCCCGCCTCCTTGATAAAAGGAAGCCACGACACGGAATAAGGTACGAGCGAGGTTAAACTCTCGATCTTTAAAAGAGACGGCGGGGATCCCTAGCAGGCGTCGGAGGGGTGACGGAGAGACCCTCCCAGCTTTCTAATTTGTTTTGCAAGTTAGCATAGAGGTGATGCATGTTAAAGCGGTCGATGTTTCAGAGGAGTCGAGGAGATTACACACATGTCTCAGCAGTTGTGGCCAGCTTCTCTGGTGCTAGGGTGACAGTCGAGGTTCATTGATTCGAGTTATCAGGTGTGATAGTCACATGAGATGTGGCTTATCCCATTCTAGGATAGGCATGAGGAAAGCAAACAAAATGATTATTTATATATAAATAATATACCCAAAAAATTGAAAAATAAATAAATAATGGACCAAAAAATGTGAAGAAATTTGTGAGAGTTCATGACTAGAAATTCTCAATGAGTACAGGCGAAACCACTTTATATGTTTTAAGTCTTGTGAGCTGATGGCTGATGGACCTAGACGAGGCCCGGGAGCGGCAGAGGCTAATAATTAAAACCATATTTTTTAAATTTTAATCCCCTTCCTCTTGCTTAAAATTCAATGCATCAACGAAATTATACAAATATTTGACTTATATAATAAACTTTTAACAAAATACATATTATAAATAAAGTTACATAATGTATTTACAAAGAATAACATATGAATAGAGGATCAGCCTAAAGCGAGTCTGGGATGGAAGCTTACGGGCGAGGCTGGGGACGGAGGCTTTATGGGCGGAGCTTTTAAGTGGGCCGCGGATGGGCTTTAGGCGAGAAGCTCACATGTAGAGGAGCAGGAGGCTGAAGCATATGGGGGTTTAAAATGAAGCACGTAGTGACCAGCCAAAAGCAGCTTGGGTTGGGGCTCGACCCTCAAGTTTAAATTTGGGCTTGGCAGCTCAAGCAGGTCGGGCTTGGCACCGCTCGAGAGCTTAGACAGACTAGCCACTTCGGGCCCCGTCCGGACAAGCGGACCTCGAACCCTAAGCTTTTGGGATCACTCACATTAAGCGATGGCCTACACCTGATCATCCACCAGAGCAAAAGCAAAAGAGCCCCACACAAAACTTTGAGATCTTTACGTTGGACTCCTTATCCCTGCAGTTCAATTGCATAAATTTTGGGAAAGTGTACTATCATGTACTAATTTGATTCTATTTAAAACAAATGTTTATAAATATTGTAGAAACCGAGGCGGTTGTTCTTATTTAAAAAATATTTCATAAAAATAAGTACCACTTTAATAAAATTTCCCATATTATTATATTACTATACGGGAAAATGTGTAAAAAAATCCTCGCAAGTGTTTATGATGTGTCCCACTTATACATAGAACTTTTTTTTCGATCTAAAAAGGCCTCAATAATTTGCTCTCGTAACCAAAATTAACCTATGCAATAACTCAAACTAGAGGGGAAATAATGGGCCCGACCTACTTTGGCTCATATTTTTTGAGGACCGAGCCGAGAAAATAAAGGTTCGGATAAAACTAGGGCCTATTGGCCCGACCTAAATAGGCCCATGGGCCATTAGGGCTTGGGCTAGATTAGGCCACTTGGCTCGCTTTTTATTTTAAAATTTTTAATTACTACATATTATTTTCTAATTATTAAGAATATTAGTTTTTATATTATGAAAAAATATAAAACAATTGTTTATAGAAAAAGAATAGTTATTAAATATTTGTTTTTAATAAAATAAAATAAAATAATATTAGTATGAAAAATAATTTAAAATAAAATAAAAATATATATAAATATAACTATAATAATTTATTTTGTATAATCTTTTAAAAACATAAGAATAAATTATAATTATTTCAAAGAAACTTTACGTTACAAAATATAAAATTTGTAAAATTATTATTTATTATTATTTTTAATATTTTAATGTCAGACCCATTTTGGCTCACGACTCGCCTAGGGTCGGATTGGGTTAGCCAAAAGCGAGTCTGAATAAAAATGGGTTGAATTGGCCCGACTCATTTTAGCCCTTAACCTAATGGGCTCGACCCATTTGGACATAACCGACTCATTTCCTAGTTATAACTCAAATTGTTAAAGTGGGCAAACAATGTTGAAATAACTATTAAGTGCTGATATGACGTCCATGTGACACGTAGAACTTACTCTCCTCTCTATTCCCTCATCTCTTCTCTCGTCCCTCGTCTCTTCTCTCCCTTCCCTCTCCTCTCTCATCCGTTTAGCCTAACCTTAACACCATCCAAACCTTTTTTTTTTCCTTTTTGTTAAATACTTTTTTTAACTCTTAATTTTTTATTTTATTTTATTTTATTTTTTAAAATCTACTAAATAAAAATTCAAAAATTATTTTTTAAAATATAATAAATTATTTAAATCTAATAAAAATAAATTTTATTTTAATTTTTAAAATCTACTAAATAAAAATTCAAAAATTATTTTTTAAAATATAAATAAATTAGTCGATTCTAATTTAAAAAAAAATTCAAAATTCATTTATTTTTTAATTCTACAAAATAAAAAAAATCAAATGAATGAGTATGAAATAATATTTCAATATTAAATATTATTTTAGATGGATGATTTTTAATATTTATATTATACATTTTTATTTCAAACTAATATATTTTTAAATGGATGAGTTTTTTACTTTTATTTATCATTTATTTTAAAAATTAATATTTCAAAGTATTAAGTTAATAAATTTTTGATAAATATCCAGCTTTTTTAAAATAAATTTATAATTTAAAATTTTATATTTATTTATTATTTATTATATTATTAATTATTGTAACAAATATATTTATATTAATTATTAAATATTTTAATTAAAATCTAATTTATTTTAATAAATAACTATACATAAATTAAAATATATATTTTAATAATGAATAGTTTATTTATATTTAAAAATAAAATTTGAATTTTTATTTAGTAGATTTTAAAAATTAGAATAAAATTTATTTTTATTAGATTTAAAAAACAACGAATAATTTATTTATATTTTAAAAATAAATTTTAAATTTTTATTTAGTAGATTTAAAAAAAATTAATAAAAACGAATGAAGAGTTAAAAAAAAAAGTAATATCAAAAAAGGACAAATAAAAGCTTGGGCAGGTGCTGGGTTGGTGGGAGAGGGGGCTTGGGTCAAATCCATGAGAGATGAGAGGGAAGGGGGAGAAGATAGGAGGGAAGAGAAAGGAAAGAGTAGAGAGCTGAATCAGTCTCATGTGTCACGTGGACATCATCATGTTGTATTTAACGGTTATTTTAACATTATTTGATTATTTTAACGGTTTGAATTATAATAAAAATTAATTTGGGTTATGAGAATAAACTGTAGGGACCTTTTTAGATCTAAATTTTTGGGGATATAAGTGGATATCTGCATAATACTATGTAGCTTTGGCATTTTTCTTTGTTATATGTGTTGAGTATAATTACCTAAGGTTTATTGAGTATTTTTATGAAATATTTTTTAAATTAAAATACTCACCTTAATTTCCATTCTTTATTAAATATAATCAAATTAGTATCATAGCACAATTCTTATAATTTTGGGAAAAGTTTGTTTCTTGTAATTAATTTGATAATTATTGTAAAGAAGGTATGAAAATTTTGTATTACATGATTCCCGGTTATAACAAGTGTTGTGTATAGCTTGTAATATAAGTAGAGAAAGGTGTCTTAAATTAATCATATATCCTTGGAAAGATGTTTATGATTAGTCACACCTCTTGATTAGTCACACCCTTTGAAAAGGTGGCTTCTTGGATTGAGTCATGACTCTTTGAAATGGTGTTTAAGGACCGTTAATTATGTTTATAAGCTACACAAGAACAGGTTCATGTGAGATTCTATAAGGTTGTCGACATAATATAGCTTTGTTGTATCCCGCGCTATTGCCTTAACCCTTCAGCAAACATAGTGGGGGCAATTAAAACCTTAAAGATAGTGATCTACACGCCTCAAAGCCTCAACTCGTAACCCACTTTTTCAAACAACAATTTTAAGGTTTTAATTGAAATGGAGTCCAAGGCTGTCGTGAATCAAGAGTTCGTGAAATTGGATCGCTTTGATGGAACTAATTTCGTTCGTTGGAAAGACAAGATGATGTTTCGTTAACCTGCTTCCGGTACCATATGTTCTTGATCCAAACTCGCCGAAATTCCTACACCAACTACCAAGACTCAGACACGACCATGCGAGTCGGAAGAAACGCGAAGAGGACGAATTACTTTGTCGAGGGCACATCCTGAACAATCTTTCTGATCGGCTTTATGATCTCTTCACGTCCATCAAGTCACCAAAGGAAATCTGGAACGCATTGGAATACAAATACAATACGGAAAAACAAGGTGTGGATAAATTCCTTATCATGAAATATTTTGAATTTTCTATGGTTGGATTCTCGCTTCGTGGATGGACCGTTCATGAGTTGCAAGTCTTGATTTCTAAACTTAAAGACTTGAAAGTAGAAGTTCCTGAATCATTGCAAGTTGGAGGGATAATTGCCAAATTGCCTCCTTCTTTGAATAATTACAGGAAGAAATTATTGCATACCACAGAAGATTTTTCCCTCAACAAATTCTAAAAGCACTTGCGGATCGAAGAAGAAACCCGAATTCATGTGAAGAATTTTGCTGGTGATTCTGCAACGAAAGTGAATCTCGTTGACGGAAATCAGAATTTTCAGAAGAAAATTGCTGGAAACAAAAGGAAATTTTCTGAAACTACAAAGTACTCTAGCAATACAAGCAATTCAAAGAAGGGAAAGACATGCTTTCACTGTGGCAGGAAAGGGCATTACAAACGTGAATGCAAGTTCCTAAAGAAGCAGAAACAAGGCGACACTAACGCCCAAAATTCCAATAAAGCAAATATGGTCGACTTTGAACCAGAGTTGGTTGCTATGGTTTCGTGACGGTATACTGGAATGATCAATGAACTTCATATATTGCCGCTACCACGCCTAAGGACCGTGGTATGATTCCGTGCAACGATTCATGTTTGTAATAACAAGAATCAGTTCGCGGATTAAGTGAAATTGCGCAGATGGCCAAGAAGTTCTAATGGGAAATTCCAACTCAGCCAAAGTGGTTGGAAAAGGAAGTGTCGAATTGAACTTCACCTCTGGAAAGAAATTGATGTTGCTAAATGTCTTTCATGTACCAGAAATTAGAAAGAATCTTGTATCTGCTAGTTTACTTTGTAAGAAGGGTTTCAAATCTGTTTTAGAATCTGATAGTTTGATCCCTGCTCTAAAAACGGATGTTTTGTGGGAAAAGGCTACTCATGTGATGGTATGTTTAAACTTAGATTGATAATAAAGTGAATGTTTCGCTATACGGGTCGATTTATCTTTACGCCTTATGGCATGATCGCTTCGCCTACATTAGTTTTCGATCATTGAAATATATGGCTAAAACATGGATTAATTTCTTATAAAGATGAAGATAAGAAAACGTAGAAGTATGCATTCAAGCAAAATGACTAAGAAACCTTTTCCTAAGGTCGAAAGAAATACTCACTTTATTAGATCTTGTCTATTCGATATATGAATTAAATGGCATCTTAACTAGAGGGGGAAATAGATATTTCATAACTTTTATTGATGATCATTCAAAATACACATGTTTATTTGATGAAACATAAAGATCAAGCTTTTCAAATGTTTAAAACTTACAAATCTGAAGTTGAAAATCAAATTGGGAAGAAAATAAAAATCCTAAGAAGTGATAGAGGAGGGAAAGTATTCCCCATTGAATTTTCTTTACTTTGTGAAGAAAATGGAATTATACATCAAACTAGTGCACCATATACTCCCAACAAAATGGTTTAGCCGAAAGAAAGAATAGACACCAGTTGATATGCTTAATTCAATGTTAGTAAATGCCTGACACTTTATAATTGCGGGGGTGAGGCTGCCTCACGCTTGTCATTTACATAATCGAATTCCTTCAAGAAAGCTAAAGATTTCTCCATATGAATTATGGAAGAAAAGGAAGCCAAACTTAAGTTATCTTAGAGTTTGGGGGTGTCTAGCTTTCTATAGAGTTCCAGATCCGAAAAGGATGAAATTGGGGCTCCGAGCTTCCAAGGGTATATTTGTTGGTTATGCCGAAAATTCAAAAGCATATAGAATTTTGGATTCACATTCTAATGTGATTATAGAATCAAGGGATGTGGAATTTATTGAAAATAAATTTCAACGAGACTCTGACTTAAGCAAGGAACTAACAAATAATACAAGTATTGATCCAATTTCTTCTAATAATAAAAGAATCCAGGAAGAGTCTCCTATGGAAGTTAGGAGAAGTGAACGTGCTAGGAAAGCAAAGACTCTACAACATCCGCATTTTATATCTTCAGATTCTATTATTTTCTTGGTAGAAGGCAATAGGAATGGAGTTATTAATAAGATACCAATCTTATTAGTGGTTGAAGATGATCCTAAAACATATAAAGAGGCAATGTTGTCTCGTGATGTTATTTTTTGGAAAGAGGCTATCAATGATGAAATGGATTCACATTATGCAACAATACATGGAAAATTGTTGATTTGCCTGTGTCTCCAAAGCTATCGATGTAAATGGGTGTTTAGAAGAAAATATAATACAAACCTTAAGGCCAGATTGGTAAGCCAAAGGTTTTAGACAAAGGAATGAATAGATTATTTTGACATATGCTCGAGAGCAATCGCATAACATCCATTAGAGTACTTTTATCTTTGTCTTCGATATATGATTTATTTGTACATCAAATGGATGTGAAAACTGCTTTTCTAAATGGTGATTTAGATGAGGAGGTTTATATGGAGCAAACCTTCAAGGCTTCTGGTTTACCCTAGAATGAGCATAAAGCTCAGAACCGATTAAGTCACTATATGGCTCATGAAGCACCTAAGCAATGGCATGAAAATTTGACTCAGAATTTTGTATCATGGCTTTGTCCATAATAAGTCGATAAATGTGTTTATTCTAAATTACGTAACACTTTGCAATTATTTATTTATGAGATGATATGCTTATTATTGGTACTAACATGCATGGTGTAAATGATACCAAGAGTTATCTAACCTCAAAATTCAAAATGAAGGATTTGGGTGAGGTAGATACCATTTTAGGCATCATGTTCAAACAAAGGGGATTTGCTCTTGTCTCATTACATTGATAAAGTTTTGAGTAAATTTAAGCATTTGGATATCAAAGAAGCAAATACTCTTTATGATGTTTCTTCCAAACTTACTGGAAATAGTGGTAGAGCGGTTGCTCAAATAGAATACGCTAGTGCAATTGGAACTGATGTATGGGTGCATTGCACTCAGAATCGAGCATTGTTTACAGTGTTATCTACAGTACACTAATAACTTAGTAAAACATTAAGCAATTGCAAGAGTACTTCTTAGTTACCAAAAGGACTATGAATTTTGATTGTTTTATAATAAAGTATCCAATTGTACTAGAGGGGTTATATACAGATGCTAGTCGATAAATAGTGTTTTCGACAATAAATCAACCACAGATGGGTGTTTGCTTTTTGGTGGTACGTTTGGCATCAAAGAAATGATATAAATCATTCTACAATGGAATCCGACCGTGAGCATTAGCAAAACAGTAAGGAGGCGTAATGGCCGAGGAATTTATTATCGATATTACGCCAGGGCTACAACCGATGCCACCCATCTCCTTACGCTAGATAGTCAAGCAACCATAACGAGCTTTGAATAAAGTGGGCGAATTTAAAATCTACATATAAGTTTTGAAAGGAATACGTAAGGCGCTAATTTCGATGGACAATTACCATTACGACATGTCAAATCTGTAACAATCTAGCTGATCCGCTTTACTAAAGGTGTCTCGAAAGATTTAAGAAGGAGCACATCTCGCTAGTTCGGGTTTGAAACCATTTGCTTAAATTTACTAATAGCGAAACCTAACTTTTACTAGTAATTTTTACTAGCTAACAGTTTGAATCTGTAAGAACAAGTTATTAGTGAGTTGTGCATATTAAATGGGAGGATGAATGTGATCATTCTTAATGAAATTTAAAAAAAAAAAAAAAAAAAGGAAATTTCACCTATATGAACATAGGAAGTGGTGCCGCTCAACTCCCGGATAACCGCTGTAAATGTTCATGAATTCGTGATGAAAGACAAGGCCATATTAGTGCTAACTTAGTAGTGAACTGCTTTTAAGTCGTTTGATTCATGCAAATTTCCGAATCTATTGTATGAAATCTTGATTTAAGCCTGCCGCAACTCGATTTCTCGATAGGCTTCTTGAAATGTTTACACTAAACAGGTTTAAACCAAAGATACTATCTTTTATGCATGAATCAATGTATAAACTAATATTACAAGCTAAGTGGGGGATTGTTGTGTATAGCTTGTAATATAAGTAGAGAAAGGTGTCTTAAATTAATCATATATCTTTGGAAAGATGTTTCTGATTAGTCACACCTCTTTGATTAGTCACACCTCTTTGAAAAGGTGGCTTGGATTAGTCATGACTCTTTGAAATGGTGTGTTTATGACCGTTAATTACGTTTATAAACTACACAAGAACAGAAGTTCATGTGAGATTCTATACAGCTGCCGATTATGTAATATAAGCTTACAGATCCCGGGCCGCTTATTGCCTAACTCCTCAGCAAAGAACATAATGGGGCAATTAAAACCTTAAAGATAGTGATCTACACGCCTCAAAGCCTCAACTCGTAACCCACTTTTTCAAACAACAAATGTTAAATACATCATGATTCATATATAAAATGTTATTATTCGGGCTTATGATAGTACATTTTTATAAATAAATATACTATCATATATATATTATATAATATTATAACTACTGAATATATTATCAAAACTATCCAATGTATTATCATATATTATATACTACAATAACTATTGAATATATTATTATATAACCATGGAATATATTGTATACTTCCTCATAATAACTATCAAATTGATTACATGAAACCTACTTTTTCCTAAGATGAATAGAAAAGATACCTAGATTGAAAATTTTTGTTCGCTGATTACGTGTTACTGGAGGTGAACCACACCGCGTTGAAGGGCGAGCGTGACTATGCTATTAAAATGGTTGGTGTAAAAATTAGAGATAATGTTTGGATTTTTGTAGAGCGCGATGAGGCAGCGATATTCCCATGGTGCACCTAGCAACCCTATTTTCACCATTCATATTGACACGGGAGGTAGAATGGATCAATGTTAAGGTTATCATAATCAAACAAGATGAACTGGGTTGTCCCGTGTGAGTCTTTTTTGAAATATTTTATATTGCCTTATCATTTAGATTTTTTTAAGAGAAAAATAATTTTATTGGTTTAAACTAATAATATATCGATAAAAATATATAATCAAAATCATTAAAAATCACATAGGATAAAACATTATTCAGGATAATAATATAATGGATCGATTCAAAATATATATATTTGATAGTTGAATCTACATATTTTATATTATTATCAGAATTGTATCACATATAACTCTAATTTTATAAAGATATCGGCCGCAGACCGATTCGATTTTGTCTCGGATTGATATCATCGCTTCGCCCAAACGCCTAAACATAAATAAACGTCGTGATCACGATTACTTAAAAACCAAAATATCGGTGACGATATAATCACCTACCGCACAAAGACTACGCCGATATCCATATGCGCACGAAGACGACGACGATCACAACATCACCAAAATGACACTTTCAAATCGTTAGAAAATATATAATTACCTATACAAAGCAAGATGTAAAACCAATTTATCGGTAGCGTTACTGCAGTTAAACATAAGAAATGATTTCTCGTATCAAGAATGACTAAAAATCATCTTCATCTGAAGACAAAAAAAAAGGGTTCTTGTGGTCCTATTCTTCTTCTTTAGATTAAAAAACATGTTATTTCTAAAAAAATATTGTAATTATTTTAATTATTTAAAAATAATTATACAAATATAAAAAATAATTAAAAATAAAGTATTAGATATAAAAATTTTCAAAAAATATTTTAAAGTAAATACACATTACTTTGCAAAAACAGGAAAATTGTTTGTATGTGATTACCTAAATTTTGTAATTTTCCAAAACAGAGGCCAATCAACAGCTATAAACACATGTTTAATTTTGTTTGCCTTGTTTTCTCCCTCCCATTTCTCCATAATTTTCCCTGAAACCCTCAGATTTGCAAAGCATGCATCTTCCACATTTCTTTGTCGTTCCTTCAGAGATACCTTTCCTCTCGATTCACGTCCCTATTCTTCTTCCATTTCTTTTCCATGGCCCTCCGCATATGATTATATTTATATTTATAATTTTATTTACATTAGTACAAACTTGGTCCGAACAAATTGAAACTCTATGAGAATTTTGTATAATGTATTGTTCTTTTATTGGGAAAAATTATAAAATAAATAATTTAAACTTATATTTTTTAAACAAAAATTTGTCTAAGAAATTAAAATAATCTCAATATTTAATAAAAATTAAGAAGACATTCACGCGGGAGGTATGGAATGGCAGCTTGCGACAGATTCACACCACCAAACAGAGCGCATCAAGAAATAAAAATAAAAACATATCTTCAAAATATAAAAATTTAAAATAAAATAAGTTCTCAAAAAGACTGTAGTCTTCATTTGAAATACTTAACTTCAATTTTTTTTGTTAAAGCATTATATTATTATATTGCTTATTACTAAAAATATATGATTATATGAGTGATTAATAAAGAATTTTTTGAGAGAATTAATGAAGAATTTATTATATAAAAATAGTAATATAAAATTTTAAATTAATAATAAATGAAATTGATATTGAAAATGGAAGTAAAAAAGTGACGGATATTGACATTTGAGTTGAATTGCCTACCCTTATCCCCTCCTACCAAAAAAAAAAGCTGATTCAGTGTGAATAAGATTTAATGACCGTTGCTATAGTGTATACAGGGCGGGGATACCATGCAAGCCAGTCCTTCCATAAAGTAATATCAGGATCAAAAAGTCCTTTTTTATTTTTCCTTACTATCCTTTTTATACTCTACTGGGTCGGCTAAGTTATACTGCTTAATGCCTATAATCGAGCATTTGATATTAATCTCTTTATTTCCTTACGTTGCACATCTCAAGGTCACCCGAGTACATGACTCCAAGGTCGCGATCGCTCATCTCCAGCGGAGCTGCTCGATACGTGCTCATCTCACAGAGTTCGAGCTTAACATAATCCAACTGCAAGGTGACCCTAAAACCACCATGAAACTTGGATGATCTCTGACTTATTCAAACGGAAACAGATCGCGACATTCCTCGCTTTCTATCGGTTTAACCGAAAGCACATCTACTAGAAACGAATTTCGAACAACCGACTAAAGGATGTAATCGAAGCTTAGTGGCTGTGCGATGGAACCATGATGTATGGACCCGCCAAGCTTGGCAGGAATACCTTGCATAGAAAGGCATCGTTTTTTGTTTGGAGAGTCATGATCTACCAATAATGCATCGTGTGGTCGGCGTCCCGCAGCCCCATCATTCATCCGAAATTTCGCAACGAAAAGGGAGCCTCGTCGAGAGTGTGAATGAATGGTGACGTCAAGATGTGGTCTAACGCCTACAATGCGTCCGTGTTCCCTCCCAGATACGCCCATTCCCCTCGAGAGCCCTCATGTCGCGCTGGCCGTTTCGGTAGTGGAGAAGGTTCATGAACCCTGACTTCACTGGCTTACGCTGGTTGGGTGTCCATATGGCAGGTGTGGGTAGCGCCGCCAGACGTAAGTAAATTTGGGACGACAAGCCATAGGGGCAAGATTCTCTTCACAAAGAAAGAAGCACGTCGTCATAGAAAGAGACCAACCATGGTGGAGTTTTGTTCGCTCCTTTCCAACCGCCTCTCTAGTTGCATCAGCGCTGGTTCGTGGAGGTTTATAGAATCGAAGGATGACTGGGGATGGGTTCCTATAGGCGGAGCAAGAATGAAAGTAGCTTTGGTCATTCCACAAAGAATAGCTAATAATGATCAAAAGTCCTTATTTATTTTTCGTTCCTACCCTTTTTATACCCATGGGTATAAGGTTACATGTTTAATGCTCATAATTAGGCATTTACGTAGACCTTTATTTTCTTACGTCAGATTCATTCGTACATTAATTGTCCCTTACTAACTAGAGCTGCTACGCCGTCGGGATGATTGTAATGCACACATCGCTCTTCATCTTCATGCTCGACCAGTTGTCCGAGCCGGTGTGATTCGCTACCTTTTCCCGGCGCGATCATTTCGGCAGATCATCCGTCCTTCTATCCTTATTTACTCAGGTTCAAATACTTATAACTGGGTTAGGTATGGATCATGTGTACTCAATCGGACTTGGGCTTGGCTCCTAATAAACGTTATCTGCATGACACAAGTCTTGGGACTTATCCCACAAATAATTTATATATCATTTAGGTATTTATTTTATTTATTTATTTTTTAACTTTTCCTTGAAAGTCATTTTCTTTTCTTAAGCTTCTATTATAGAAATAATAATACACGAAAATGGTTGGTACTTGGTAGTCACTTACAAAATCAAAATAATTAAAAGGGACAAAAACAGAGAGGGTGGCGGTGGTACGCCTTTGCCGAATATAATCCCAAAGTAATCAGCATAGTTATTGAACGTCCCTAATTTTTAGGATCCCACACAATTGGCTGGGTGGAACTTTGAAAATAGGTACAGATGAATTCAAAAAATTAATAAAATAAATATATCGAATGATTATAAAATTATGATATAACGATTATAAAATTATCATAGAATCCAATATAATCCTGAAACTCTGCAGCTACACCCTTAAGATCCTATGATACTTGGATGATACCAATATTATTTTTTCTTTCACATATCCCCTGATTTTTACCTTCTACCTTGGGACAAAATGTTCCAACAGAGATATGGATTATGCTTTACTTTCTTAGATAATCGGAATATCTCGGTTGTTATTGCTTTCGTTAGAATGATAACACAATTTTCTTTATTTTTTGAATTTTATTTTTGTTAGTTTTGAAAAATATATTTCATAAACACTTCGTATCCTTATATTTTGGGAACAGGAAATATCTTTTCCCCAAAAAACATCCTCTATGTTAATGTCACTTCAGTAGTAATAAGGTTTTGAAAATCAATACTTTGCTGATTTGAGGGTATAAGAAGAGAGCGCTATAGTATTTAACTAAATTATTATTGATTTTTATTCTTCGAAATTTAGACGGATTAAATTATTAAGTTTGAACAATTTATAACTAGTTTAAAGAATTTACCATAAAAAGAAGGTTTTGGTCATTTTTATACAAATTAATGAATTGAAATTGTTTAAATTATGATGTGACAGGTTATACCAATTTGATTGAGATGAGTTTTAAAATTATTTTTTATATTGTGATTTAACTTTTTTTTTTCATGATTGAGATGAGTTGATGTAGGCATAAATGACAATATACCAACCATGAATGCTTGTAAGAAAAAATAATTAGATAGATGGTTGCTGTATGAATATTAGGCAATGGTTAAAGGGATTAATTTGCATTATTATAAAACCTTGAACCAAACAGTTTATGTTATATTACCTATTGTTCAACCAAATAATATTAGGTAATGTTTTTTGTCACATTACCTTGGTAAT
Organism: Tetrastigma voinierianum; assembly: GCA_016808115.1. Taxonomy (NCBI): domain Eukaryota; kingdom Viridiplantae; phylum Streptophyta; class Magnoliopsida; order Vitales; family Vitaceae; genus Tetrastigma; species Tetrastigma voinierianum. The sequence goes on from JAEQBH010001114.1 coordinate 25,512, forward strand.
ATTGGAGAAGGTAATATAGGTAATGTTTGAAAACCTGAAGCAAAAGCCCCTAAAACTCATCTTCTCATTGACTTTGGAATTGCTTGTGTTTTGTTGGCTGCATTTTATAACAGAGTTACCATGGGGAGGGGGGGAGCGGAGCGGGCGTAGTGATGAACTATGCCTTACTTAGCCACCCCTTACAACCCACCACCCCCGAAACTCTTTCCTCCCATTACTTGTCTCCTACACCCTTCTACTTCCTCCCTTGATACTGGCTTTTTTTTTATTCCTCAATGGGAAGCTAGCATAGAAATAAATTATATAGAATTATAGTCGGGACAAAAAATAATTAATTTTAGTTTTGAAGGTCCTTCTTATCATTAAAAAAACTAGATAAAGGTTCGGCCTTTCTCGGAGATAATTAATATATATCTCGCATTTCAAATGAATTTCTTTAATAAATTATCACTTTTATAAAAAAATTATCTCTAGAGAATAAAGTATTCTTTTACAGATTTAATAGCATATCATGTAATTGTTAATAGAATTATTGTACTCTTTCCAAATAAACAATGTTATACGAAAAGTTTTGAATACTGATAATAATGTTAAAAGTAACTGTTTTGGTGGATTTTCTAGTGGAATTCATTAGAGCATGCAAAAAGCATGGAAATTGTTGAATGTGTAAGCGTGCTAGGAAATTATAGTATTTTCGAACTGAAATTATGCCGAAATCTAACTTATGCTCAAGTGAAAAATTGAGACCCTAGCTCCCTTGACAATTCCCTACATTTTAAGCGGAAAAATGCTTTGAAAATTAGATTATATAAATTGAATTGAAAGCTAAGAGGAAATTTAACGGACTAGTTTGAAAAAGAGGATTTCATTGTAGAATTGGACTGAAAATCAAGTGCTGAAGCAAGAAAACTTTGAAGTAACAAATGCTTGTAAAAAAAACATGTAAACTAAGCTAAAATCTGGTAAAGACGGCTAATGAACTTGTTGAAAAATAAAAGAAATGCTGAAATGATTTTGCTCGATTTTGAGTCTTGGTTGATGATTTTCTCAAATTGGTGTTGAGTCCTCCTTTTATAGGCATTTCTGAGTAATTGCACTAGGCCACTTTCTCCAATAACTGTTCATGTCTCCACTAAGGAGTCTTGCTCCCCAAGTAACTTTCCACTACTGCCCACGTCCTTTACCATGTCATGACTTGGAGAAAAAGTCTTCTCCATCTTTTGCCTTTAAGACAAAGTTTAAATATTCTTTGTTGCCAACTTTGAAAATTTTTTAAAAACTCAAAAAATGTCCCTGAACCTTTTCATGGGTTGATTCTCATGGACTTAGGCTTTATCGGATTGGGTTGACATATTTTTTTGGCCCATTCCACTCCCATTTGGGCAAAAAATTATTTTAGTGTCAACAATTGCCCCTCGCATACAATGTGGCCCATGGGCCTTGTTTGTATGTATTAAAGCTTTTATATGTTAAAAAGGTTTCCTTCCTCTTACTCTCCTCATTTTTACCATGAGACCTAAAGTGAAACTTACTCCTTTGGATGTGAATTATCAATGGAAAGAGCGAGTCAAAGGCACAGGCCCGATTGGATGATTTGAAGAAGCTCATTGTAATACCTTGAGAAAAAGCCTCCCACCATTTTTTCTTTGAACCAGCATTATTGATCCCTCCCCTACAATTGGTTCCATCATGTCTAGAGAGTAACTATTTCCCTTCTTTTGCATCAAAAGACTCTCCTTTGGGATTTGAAAGGTTCATAGGAAGAAATCATTTTGATTTATGTACCAACCTTTTCACATTCTCCTCTTTTCTCCCCTCTTTCTCCTATATTTCTCATAATCTTTTACTCCCCTAGAAAACTTCCTAATCAACTGCAGATCAAGCTCAAACTACACTGTCGAAAACAAAGTCTTTATCGGCGATTTAGTGAAATCCAATTCAGTTTCCTTCTTCGTCGGTGACTATTTTTCTTTCATTGACTTAAACCCCGTCTGGGATCATCGATCTATGCCTTTGCCAAAGGGATTTTCACAAAAAGCTTCAAGCTATGAGTTTGGAATCAAGAAAGAAGGTACCCAATCATCAAATTGGTTTTGAGTCCTTTTATAAGCATTTCTGAGTAATTTCACCAACCCACTTTCTCCAATATCTGTCCATGTCTCCACTAAAGAGTCTTGCTCCCCAAGTAACTTTCCACCATTGCCTACGTCCTCTACCATGTCATGACTTGGAGAAAAAGTCTCCTCCATCTTTTGCCTTTGAGACAAAGTCTCAATAATCTCTACTGTCATCTTTGAAATTTTTTTAAAAACTCCAGAAATGTCCCTAGACCTTTACATGGGCTTGGGCTTTATCGGATTTATAATGCCTTGAAAATACCCTAATGGTTTTATAACATGTTTAGGGTGTAAAATAAATTAAGTGTATTTTTCAGCTTTTAACGACTAAGCCCAGTTTGTTGAATCGAGTGTTAGAGGCACAAAACAATGATGAGAAAATTCCTGCAATTGTAAATCAGAGTAGAGTGGGGAAAGAAACTGAGTTTGCAGCGAAAGAGCATGGATTCTTGTACCATAGAGATTGTGTTTGTGTACCCAATGATGATGAATTGAAGAAATCCATTCTTGAAGAGGCACACAGTGGATCTTTTGCTATGCACTTTGGTAGCACAAAGATGTATAAGGATTTAAAGACTTCATACTGGTGGTCTAGAATGAAAAGAGATGGATCGGAATTTGTGACCAAGTGTATGGTGTGTCAAAAAGTGAAGGCAAAACATTAAGTTCCTTTGGGATTGTTGATGAGTCTTAAACTCATCTATTTTTAATCCATTTTGCTGGCATGTTTTTAACAGTTTCAGCTCTATTTGTATGCCAAATTATGGAACATTCATCAACTTTATGTTTTGCAAGTGTTAATTGAAAAAGGAGAAAGTAAAAGCGAGAAAGAAGCGAAAAAATGGAATTGCAGCCTTTATCAGCGACACGCATAGTTTTGTATGTCATGACACGATTTCAAACAAGCTAAAAGAACTATGTCGCAGCCACCAGCTATATGTCGCAACAAAGTCTAGGATAAACTTCAAGCAGAAATAGAATCTTTGTTGTGACAAAGAGTTCTATGTTGCGACATTGCTAAAGAAGAATAAAAAGCTGACTATCGCGACAGTTCCTAACTCTGTTGTGACAATGATCAAGGTAGAGAGCAAAGGAGTTGTGTTGCGACAATAATTCCTTTGTCGCAACATAAAAAGCTGAAGACTAACAGACGAATTTTGTCGCGAAAAAAGACAATTCTGTCGATACAGAAAATGCTAAGAATGTATCACAAGTCAATTGAGACAAGTGTTTTTATGTTGCGACAAAGTTTTCCTCTTCAAACCTTGACTCGAGGGAGGAATTTACATTGCGACAAAGAATATCTTGTCACGACATAACATTCATAATTCACAACTAAGAGCAACAAAATCTTTGTCGCGACAAATATTATGTCTGTCGCGACAAACAAAACATGGAAGAGGTGAATTTTCTGTTGGACAAGGAATTGAAGAGTAACACAAAAAGAATGGCGACAAAGAAATTCATGTTGCGACATAGTAAAGAAATGAAGGTAGAATCTCTGTCGCGATAGAGAAATTTTATGTCGCGACAATAAAAACTATAGAATGATAAGTGCACATCGATAGAATAAAATTAGGCGATAGAAATAGAAGGAGAACTAATATTAGCCAAATCAAGCATGTCGCAACAAAGATTTTATGTAAGTAAAAAACGGCTTATGGCCAGCAAAGAATCGAAGAAAGAAAAGTATGTAATATTGTGACCCGAGGAGTTTCTGTGTGATAGAAATTGATAAGGACTCAAAGAAATTATGTAAGACAAAGAAAATTCTGCCGCGACGAGTTCTTTAAGATGAAAGTAGAAAATGTTTACATGCGACAAGGCAAATTATGTTGCAGCAGACTCCTAGAGCGGAAGGACATGAGAAATTTGGTTTAGAAATAGGGTTTGGTGTCGCGACCTGATACATTCTGTTGCGACAAAGGGAACCGCAAGGCTTTGCTACACGAAATTATGTGCGACATTATCAAAGTCACATCTGACCAGAATCAAATAAGAGCTCGAGGGGAGAGCAGGTTGCGTGAGGCGCATGCTACGACGAGGGCGTGACAAAGATTGAAAACTCTGTCGCTGACGAACTTCCTCTGGAGTCGAGACAGTGACCAATTTGGGCTAAATTTTGGGGATCCTGTTATGATTAATGAATAAGACGCGCATGCAGTCTATAAATAGATATAGGGCATTGTCAGTAACCTTATAACCTAAGGATATACGGGTAGTTGAAGACTCTTATATATTTTATTTTTCTTTTTATTTTTCTTTTATTTTCTTTTTAGTAGAGTTAGTTTCAGTAGAGTTTCAATGTAGGTTTTAATTGGTATTCTTTTAGATTTCTGGATTTGGGTATTGAATTGAAGTGCAGTTTCGAGCTGGAATTTGTTTATAAAATAATCTTTTTCATTACTGTCTGATTTCAAATGGAGGATGGAAGGTTTGCAGGTTCATTTTATTTTGGTCGTTCATGATTTCGGTGAATTTTTCACGATCGATTAGTCATTGATATGAGTGAACCGGTTTTGAAACGTTGAGCTCTCTGGAAATGGGTCAATGATGATATTCATTTTTATGCATAAGGTGGAAGAACGCCTTAATTAGAATTCTTAAATTTATTTGATTGGCATTGTTCTTGAATTTATTTGTTCCCAGTACTAGTACCGTGTACCCAAGCAAGGTCTTGTATCTTACTCTGATTTCCAGGAGGCTCTCTGAGTAACACAGAGATGGTGAATCCTGAGAGTATAAGGCTATTCTTTGTAGGTATGGTAGACTAATACTAAGGAACTAATGAACTCTGATGGGTTACTCAAATAGATCACCAACTTACTTGTAATTTGAGGATAGTTGAATGAAGTATCAGTTTAATCAATCAAAGGTTTCTTCTTTTTCTGCAGAATTGATTATGATCACGTGTAAGCAAAGATCTAATCAAGGAGATGGAAATTTTCATTAGAAATGAAGGATGAGGTGATAATTAAATTAGAGAAGGCATGCAATATCCTGTCTATTGGTGCAAGAATTCTCCAGTTCTAAGATAGAGGTATGAAGTATTGAAAAGGAAAAATACTTAAATCACCTGTGAGGGTCCTAAATGACAAATGGCCAGTTAGAATCGTGTCTCATAAATGAATATGAACCTTTAATAAGTGAAAAGTACGGTTAAGGGAGAAATCCAAGCTATACTACCATGCATCTTTGACAAACTCAGTTTTCCAATTTAAGGCTGAGCTATGAATCGATAAGATGGAAATTATCATCTATGATCTATATCGTTTTATTCACCTAGTAAAGTCCCAAACTCATTTTTATTAAAAATTATTTTCATGTATATTAAGGAATTAAATCTAGGACTAGAATTCTTTTTAGTTATCTCATCATCATAACAGTAGATTTCAAATAGTAATGATCTTGAGTAGTTGGGGTAGTTAGTCTTTTGATTTATCATCATTCCTCATGGGAACAATATCTGGACTTCTAAAGTCCACTTTATTACTTGTAATGAATTTATGACTTAGTAAAGAATTAAGATCAACTCAATTTTTAATGAAGGTATTTCAAAAGGAGCCAATCACTTTTTCATCTACACAAGCATCCGCTAACAAGTTTTGGTGTCATACCTGGGATCAATAGTTCAGTAAGTTAAGATTAGAACTTTGCATACACAAATGCATCATATAGTTCACCATAAGCCGCCAGAATTACTGAATTGTTAGGCTTTTAATAGTCCTTACACATTAGGTACACTGTGTATATATATAAAAAGGTCTTAACAAGTTTTTGGCGTCGTTTCCGGGGATTGAATAGTTCTTATGTATTACCAGAATTTGGCATACAATGCCTAGAATCATACGCTTTTGTCTCAGAATAAGTTTTGGCGCCATTTGTCGGGAATAGCTAATAGTCCTTTGGTAATAGTGTTATTAATTCGTGTATATATATAAAAAGGTCTTAACAATTTTTTGGCGTCATTGCCAAGATTAGCTAATAGTCCTTTGGTAATAGTGTTATTAATTTGTGTATATATATAAAAGGGTCTTAACAATTGTTGCACCTCATCGTGATAATTCAATGGAATGGGAATCGAATCACAATGGATTTTGTGGTCGGGTTACCATTGACAGGAAGAAAGCATGATTCAGTTTGGGTCGTAGTAGACCGATTGATGAAGACAACTCACTTCCTACTAGTGAGAACCGACTATTCACTTTGACAACACAAGAGTTTACATAAATAGAAATAGGTCTCAATAGTAATGTAATCAATATCACCATTTTAGATAGAGATCTACAGGTTTAATTCCTGATTTTAGAAACAGAGGCTTTGAAAATCAACTGAATTTCCAAAGATACAAATAAGAATTAGAAAATTAATGACACCTGAAAGAGTGATTCATGTTAGAAGATATATCGAGAAGTTATGATTCAATTGTAAGGGTAGCTGATAGACACATTCCTCTAATTGATTTGTATACAACAATAGCTTCCAAATGAGGATGAAGACGCCCACAGGCTTTCACAAGAAAATGCAAAAACAACATTAGGTTGGATCTATTAAGCAAGAAGAAAGAGCACTCATCTCGATTTGATTCAAGAGACCAAAGAAAAGGTGAAAAATGATTAGAGGAAGATTGAAAGTAGCCACATATAGAAAAAAATCCTACGCCGACAAGAGAAGAAAGGATATTCGATATGAGATTGGCGAAAAGTGTTTTGAGTACGGTCAAAGGCAAAGAGGCTCGTGGGTGTGTGTCAACCCAGGTTCATCGGGCCATGTGAGGATAGAGAAAATAGGTCCAAAGGGCATACATATTAGCTTTACCTCCGTAGTTCGAAAAGATTCATAATGTTTTCCTCTTGTGTCAATGTTATATAGTTGTGTTTCACTCCATCGCATGTAGTCTCTTCGAAGACGATTGAGCTTTGACTCCGATCTATGTACGAATGAGAAGCTAGTGTAGATCTTGCCCAGAAGAAAGATTAAGTGAAAAGAGAATTCCATTGGTAAAAGTGCTGTGGAGAAACCATAGATCGAGGAAGCCAATGGAAAACGAAGAAGCGATGGCAATAATACCTCAATTGTTTGATGAAGGTGTAATTTCGTGGATTAAATTTCTTTAAGGATGGGAAAGTCAGGAATCGCCAAAATACCCTAACATGAATATGTTTAGGGGGTGTAAAATAAATTAAATTACATTTTTTCGGCATTTAAACGGCTAAAAATGAATGATAAAACCCAGAAATTTTACAAGAGCCAAATAAATTTGGTAAAAATGTCAAATGAGGACCTAAGGGTCATAAATGAGGAGTGTAAATGTTAAAATGAAATGAAGGAAAATGAAAGTGAAATTAAGAGTTAAATGAGAAAATAAAAATAGGAATTTATATGCAAGCTAAACAAGGCCTTATGAAGACTTAAGGCTTAAGACCAAATTTGGTCTTGTAAATGCCATTTCTCACATTTGGCAAAAAAGGAAAGAGGGAGAAAGGCTAGGGCACATTTCAATTGAGAGAAGAAGAGAGTGATTTGTGATTTCTTCTCCATGTAATCAAGGGACAAGTTGATCAAGAAGAAGCAAGAAGAAGAAAGGAAAGAGAATCAAGATTTAAGGTATGAAAAACCAAACTTTAACCCCCTTTCTACTTGTGTTTGGGTTTAATAAAACCCCAAATGTGTTATGCTTAAAGGTCGTAGTTTGTTCTTGTGGTCAGATTGTAAGATTTCATGGTGTATGGTGGCTTGGATTGTTGTTGATGAATTTTTGTATAAAGGAAATGATGAAGCTTCAAAGGAGTTAAGTGGTCACTATTTTTTTCAAAACCCTGTTTTTGTTTCTTCTTCTTTGGCTATAAGTTGTTGTAATCATCCAAATTGAGCTTATTCTAATTTAAAGAACCATAAGAGCTAGAGCTACAAATATATAGTAGGTACCAGGAGAAAATTATAGCTCTAAGGCTCCTGAATATGGCTTAAAGGTGAGTTTTGGGTAGCTAATGGGTATGCTATGTTTTTGGGTGTAGTTGTGGTGTTTTGGCCGTAAGTTGAGTTTCACTCATCCAAATTGAGTGATTAAAAATTATGGGAAAACTAGACTTCTAGGGGAATAATTTACTTGAAGGAAGTGTATGCAATTTGTAAACCCAAAGTGCCCAGAAATCCGTCAAAGTGGAGCTATGTGCAAGAACAACTGGATTCCTCGCTTGCAAATTAGAGAAGTCTGATGTAAATGCATTAACTTGAGTTTTGGTGATCCAAATTGGATGATTCCAATTGGAGAAGAAACCTTAGAATCATAGATTCAAATGAGTAGAAGGAGATATTACCAATTTATGGAGTTTAGACCCCTGAAATTGAGACAATCAGGTAAACTGAGTGAGCTGGGCATATTATTGATCTCAATCTGCATTAAAATCAGAATTTGGAGTTTGTGTGATCCAAATGATATGATTCCAATTCATAATGAAAATAGACTCATAGATATATCATATTCTTTAAGTAAGCATGAGCAAAATATGGCTCATGTGTCCCCGAAAAGTTTTGAAAGTGAAGGTGTATTGGATAGACATCAACCCTAACCAAAAATCCTAGAATGCACAACCGAGATTTTTTTTCATGGGTTGTTCTTTGATAGTGACATATTTATGATGGATTAGGGGTTGGTGATGAGGAAGCTTGACCTAAGAATAGGATTATGAGAATAGGAATCAAAGAGTGACAACCTTTTTGGGTTTGTTCTTCACACTTCCTTCCTTGTTTCGGTTTTGTGTTTAGTTTGACAAAATAAATCTAAAAGGTTTTATATGAATATGCATGTGTGCTCTATTTGAGCCATAAATGAATTAGTTTGTTCTCTACTTCTCTCTCTCTGATTCCAAAGTGTTTGAATGATTACAAAATGATTTGAAATGCTGAAATGATTTATAAGAAAAATCATATTGATTTGTTTTAATTGATTTGAGTCAATTGATTGTGAAATGATTTGCATATGAAAAATTGCATGAGTATTGAAAATGAATTGTTTGTTAAATGTACATACTTATAATTGTATTTTCCTATGAAATGATTTGAACTTTAATAGAATGTTAACCGTTAAATTCGAAAGTAAGATAAATTATACCAATATACAAATGAGCAAAGATCACACAATGTAATGTGCATTACCTGACGTAGCCCAAAGGCAAAAAAAAAAAAAACACGGTAGTGTTCACTCGAAATGATTTTTAATTACCAAATTAGTAGCCCAGCGACCAGAATGTGTTATAAACAAAATAAGCTTTATACCTACCGCAAATTCTAGCGAGACCGTGCCGGGTGATTCCGTTTATCCCGTGCAATCGAAAGCATAGGTTAAATTGCTTATGGGCAAATTGAAATGATAAGAACAGAAATGCATGATTCGTGTTTTTGAATGATTTATTGCATATGAAAGTGCATATTTGGAATGATCACAAACTCAGAAAATGAATGTATGAAATGAATATATGTATAATAGCATTGATCATTCAAAAGGTTAAAAAACATTGTTTAGAAAAATTGTATTATTTGATAAAACTCGAAATGGAAGAGATAATTATATAGAACCACTAGGCATGAGGAATGTTAGCGCGTTGTTATCATCACAGTACCGAGAGAACAGTACAAAGGTAAGGGCCATCGAGATTCAGAGTCATCACAGCTAAACCCGAGGATAAGTAAAGTCTATATGCATACATGAATTGATTTTGACCATTTTTGTATTGAAATTATAATTCGAAAAGTGAACTCTGATTTTGTTTTTGTAAATGTTTTTGATATTGAAAATGGCTAATAATGCCGTATTGTATCAAGGTGGGAAATGGACCAAATGGGCATATAATGCCATATCGAATGAAAGAAAAAGCATTTGTGAACAAATGATGGGCCCCCTTTAAGTTAGTAAAATAAGTTGTTTATGTATATATGTTCATAAAGTTACTATCCTTTACAAAATGAGATTTGAAATGTGTCTTAAAATGAGAAATTGCAATTGATTTGAATGGTATCAAAGGCATGGTATACGAGCTACTTCAGATGAAAACGTATTTGTATTTGTATTGATGTTTGAATATATCGTAAAAGTAAAAGTACTGGTAGCGCATCAGACGTTACAGGATTGGGTTGGGCTTGCATGGTTTGGGCTTGACATATCTATTCGGCCCATTCCATTGCCATTCGTCTAAAACTATTAGTGTCAACAATCGTTTCGTATACAATATGGCCTACAGGCATGTTTGTATGTATTAAAGCTTTTTTATATGTCAAAAGGGTTTCCTTTCTTTTGCTCTCTTCATTTTTACCATGAGACCCAAAGTGCAACTTATTCCTTTGGATGTGGATTATCAACAAAAGAACAAGCCAAAATCTGAGCTCAATTGGATGATTTGAAGAAGCCTAGAGTAATACCTTAAGAAAAGCCTCCCGCCAATTTTTCTTTCAAACTCGTGGCTATTGATCTCCCTCCCCCTACATAATCGGTTTCGTCATGTCCAAAGAGTAACTATTTCCCTTATTCTTCATCAAAAGACTCTCATTTGGGATTTGAAAGGTTTATAGAAGAAATCCCTTTGATTTACCTACCAACCCTTTCACATTCTCTTCTTTTCTCCCTTTCTCCCCTCCACTCTCTTCATCTTACCTCTTAGACAACTTCCTAATCAATTGCGGATCAAGCTCGAACTACACTGTTAATAATAGAGTCTTTGTCAGCGATTCAACAAAATATAGTTCGGTTTCCTTCTCCACCGGCGACTCCGTTTCATTTACTGACTCGAACCCATCTTCGGGATCACCCAATCTATATCGCACTGCTAGAGTTTCAATAGAAGCTTCAAGCTATGGGTTCAGAATCAAGAAAGCAGGTACCCATTTTGCATGTTTCCATTTTTAGTCGTTCAAAACTCGGAACTATTGTTTGAAATTAGCAAAAACCTCTATTATCCAAGTCATACTCAAACCTTGAGGAGTAAGACCAATTGATGGAAGAAGTGCAGTCAGTGACTTTCCACCTTATGCTCTAGTTTATGGGTTGAAAATGGTGTGAAAGCAGCACTTTAGTGGGCTACCTTAGTCATACTCAAACCTTGGAAAGAAAATCTTTCCATTTTCATCTTCATCTTAATACATCATATGCCGGCATAGTTGCCGCGTCACGAGATCACCACCAAAGGAGTTGACATCGCCTTCATCATCCATCAAGGTTTCTTCAACCACGATTTTCTGTCACCACTTCGCTATTGATGCTAAACGAAAGAGATCGCTTGTTGTCGCTATAGGAGAAGAAGAGGCTGACGCCACGCAATTTATGTAGTGTTCGCCTTTGTCGGGGTAGTTGTCATCGTCGTCGCTACGGTGGTGCGTCAAAGATCAAACCTTTCTTGTTAATAAATTTATGATTTCAAATTTCTTGTTGAAGAAACTTGTTTTTTTTTTATGATTTCCAAGGTTTCTTAGCTTTCTTTGATGCTAAAAAATTGAAACTTTTCCTTGAGGTTTGTTTGAAACTTTTTCTCGTGATGTTGATTTTTCAAGAATCAATAAGAATGCATTCTTCGCTTCAATTTGTTTCCAAACGCTTCGTGGTGTAGAATTTGAACATAATCATGAGTACACTCTTCGAAAAAATTTATTGAAGCTTTTCAGCTTATCACGAAAGTTTTCTTAGGTACAGACTCTTGAAAATAGTCGAGAATACACTTTTGAAGTTTTTTTTGAAGACGCTATTGTTTCAATGTTTTTTTGTAGTACTGCACTTGAAAATAAGTCATGAATACACCTTCGAAAAAATATATTAAAGCTTTTCGAATTATTATGAAAGTTTTCTTAGTAAAAAAATTTCTTAAGTGCATATTGAATGATTTTCGACAACCTTGAGTTGAGTGACCTTTCACTTGAACTTGATATTTTTCTTTGGCAGATTGTAGGTCGTGCATTGCCAAAGAATTTTGATTTGTCTATCGACAGAAACGAATTAGAGGTAACTTTCTAAGCCACTGCTAGATAGAGGAGAATTGAAATGTATTCTCGAGATGTACTTGACTTATTGTTTGGAGACTCATTGAGCACTACACTGCACATGCACACTACTACCATGACATTGCATTAGTGGATCAAGGTGGCTTTAGGCCTACCTTTTGATAAGTGTTGATAGCCTATGGAATGAATTGTGGAAAAATCATTGACACCAAAGACACGCACTACAAATGGCGACATTGCATTAGTGGACCGCGTGTACTAAGCCTACCTCTAAATGTGTGTGCTTGATGAATACTTCCATTACGCAATAATTTCGCATGTGGATGAATCCAGCGACCAAAGTGGCACTAGGCCTACCTTTGGATATTTTTTGAAAACTTACTTTGAATAATTCTTGAATGATTGTTACTGTTGGGATAGGTACACTTTTTAGGATGCTATAATCCCTCAGGGCAGAGATGAACCCAAGCAAGGGTGGACACGTGGCTTGATGTGGGCCACTCCCTTAACTTAAAGTTAAGTTAGAATAAAAAAGGGGATTAGGGCACAAGAGGGCTCATTTTCCTTATTTTTTGGCCGTGGGAGAGAAAGAGAGAGGAGGGAGAGAGCACAAAGCTTCTTTCTTTGGATTCACTGAGCTCCATACTGCCTCACTGCCAGAAGAAAGTTCAACCACTCACTATAGGTATGCTGCAGACCTAGAATCAGAGACTCTCGCGATGACCAAAGCAAGGAAAATCAAAACTGCCCGCCAGAGCGCTCAACGCCCATTTACGCTCTAAGAGGTAGGGATTCTTCATATTTTGGTTTTAGTCTCCATCTTTTTACTGATGTTTGGGTTAAAATGGTGGAACGTGTTAAGGGTCTGTTTGAGCAAAAAAAAAGCCCAAAACCTGAAATTCTTCGCCTTGGCGAAGCTTAGTGAAAGGGTTCGCCAAGGTGAAAGGAGGCTTGGCCAAGGCAAAGGTGTTCACCAAGACGAAGGTGTTTACTAAGACGAAGGTGGGCTTTGCCTAAGCGAACCTAAGGCCAGCTTTCAAGCTATGTTCTGCCTTGCCTAGGCGATGGAAAGCTTCGCTTGCCAAGGCCGAGGCCTCGTCATGGCCGCTTCGTACGGAGTTATGGCCGGGCTTAATTTGTTTCGAGGTCGATATGGCTTGATTACGAGTCATAGATTCTTTTATGGCATTACACATGCCATAATGGGTCTTGAAGCGAAGGATGTTATTACTTGCCTCAGAATAAGATGCTCGGGTTATCGCGCTTGATCGAATGTCGAGTATGTGTGTTATGTATCGACATCAAATGATTGTTTGATGGAAATTATATGCGTGTAATATAGTTATCCATGATACATGGTTATATGTATGAGTTAAGTGTCCATATAGCATTCATCACATATGAGGCATGACATTGACATGCAGTGGCACATCGCATTGCATTATGCACGAAACACATTTCATGGTGTGAGTGCATGGTTGGAAAATCAACACCGCTAACTGATGATTGACGGGTAGATTCTCAGACGTTGGATCTAAGTCCAAATGAGTCACACTCCGCTGGAATAAATGGCACAAAAACTTGTGTCGGGTAATAGCAAGAAGGGCTAGATACTCCCTCGAGTGAAAGACCCGAACTGGTTTAGACACTCCTACGGTGAAAGTCCAAAAAGTGTTGGAAGGCGTGTAAAGCCTGCGGTGATCATTGAGGTGTAACATCCAAAAAGTTTTTGATTTGAAAACAAATGAATTTGTTTTGTAAAATAATCATTGGATGTAATCCATAAATGATGAATTTTATCACACACAAATTCATATTGTGTGGTAGGAGCTCTGGTGAAGGACTCGGCTATGTTTGGAGTCGAGCAAATCCTGCATGGTGTATGAGTGAGTCTTATCGCATTTCATGGCATGACATGTAGAATTCCAACCTAGGATTGCATATCTTACTTGGAATTATGATGTAAAGGTGAAAATTATAAGGGTGAGCATTGCATGTGCACTTAGGTGAGGAGTAACCTCTATAGGAATTTACTCTACGTGACTCACCTTATATGGGATAACATTTCAGGTGCGGGATAAGCACCGGTGGGTGGCTCTCATTAGGGGTCGTGAGAGTGAAGAAAGTCGACATGTGGCTTTATAATTACTTCTTTAATTGTTTTCTAACATTTATTTCAGAAGAACAATGTTATAATAATATGTTAAGAGTTGAACTCAAAACCTTTTGTCCGATTTATGTGAACCGCAAGTGTGTTTTAGGTTTTACCTCGCCTAGGCGAAGGTGGGCTTCACCTAGGCGAACCCGAGGGCACCCCCACAGAGGTTTCATTCGCCAGCGAACTCTAACAAACGCCAAGTGCTATTTTTTTCTTGTTGTATTGTATTTTGTGTAGGATGGTTGTTTGGAAGAGCTCCTAACACAAAGGGGGGCTTTATCCGGTTATGTGAAATGATGGGTCCCGGTGAATGGGACATAAGATGTGGTATCAGGTTACACGATATCCACAGCCTTGTGCCGACAGCAATCAATCTGACCCCCGCGCATTTTCGTGTGGCATCGCACCTAGGGATCCCATTAGCAAAGCCCACGTGTCATCCACCAGGTACACTGCATCTACCCTTTTCCAACTTCATAGTAGTTATGAGGTTTACCTATCACTTATTTCAATGATGTAATATGACCAATTCTTTCGAGAAATCTTATTGGTTGTGACCACACTACAAGATGTTGAAAACAGTGACTATAGAAGAGGTTCATGGTCACGACCATGAATTGCTTTGGTTGTGACTACACTACAAGATGCTGAAAACAGTGATTATAAAAGAGGTTATGGTCACGACCATGAATTACTATGGTCGCGACTACACTGCAAAGTTCATCATTAATGTAGTGCCATGGGCCACAATTTCATGGTCACGACTACACCGGTTTCCACCTGCTACGCCTTCAATAATCTATTTGGGTCATAGTTGCGACCATGGAATACTGTGGTCATGACTACAATACAAAGTTCATCACACACGGTGCCATAGTTGCACTCAAGGTCGCACTACCATAGTCTTGATGTCTCTTTGATTAAACAAGCAGATTGCAACCATGGAATTCTATAGTCGCGACTATGATTGCAGCTTGCATAACTTCTTCATTCCTTATCCAAATTGCTTGATTTTTGTCTTGTTTTCTTCATTTCTAACACTTGTATTTGAACGTGTAGTGGCTACAAAGCCCACTTTCCTTTACTCAAATGAGGTCTTATTTCCTCAATCGTAGAGTGATTTTAGGACCTTTTCATTCATCTATCATTTCATTCCTCAATCTAAAGTGATTATGATACCCTCTCATGAACTGTCAAGTGCTTTATTTGAAATATGTGTACCCAATGGCTAAGAGAGGCCTACCTTATTTACTCGGATATTTCCACCCTTATTTCCCCAATCTTGATGTGGTCGAGAAGTCTTCCTTGAGATGGGAAACTTGAAGAAATTTGTGTTTTTGAGGTAAAGTGACCAAAGACCAATTCTACTGCCTCAAATCCTATCTTGGAATTGGTCTCATACCTATTTCTCCAATCACCCAAAAGTCCACCAGGACCCTATCAAGAGGCAAGAACACCCCTTGAGAAATTAGTGTGTTGGCCGTCTGACAGCGAGAAGCCACTTTATCACTAGATCATCTCAAATTTCTACAATCCTAAAGTGGTCATGGAACCTACTTTTGGAGAATTGATGACACAAAAAACCCATTCTTGGGGGAAAGCCTTTATTTATGATCAATAGGGATCACAAAGCCTATTTTCCTTTCAAACCATAAGCTGGTACATATTTTCCCCAATTTTAAAGAGGTCAGGAGACCTACTTTATTTATTCATAAAACATTAGTATATAGTATAGTGATAGGGAATAAAAGTTAGAAGCGTGAGAGGCCAAAACAGCCTACTTTATCACTTAAAGTAACTAATAGGAATAGTTTCCCCAATCCAAAAATGGTCAATGGGACCTACTTTTGGTTATTCCTAATTTCCTACCTTAGGTTTTTCTTGGTAGTGTCCAACATTTCCTACATTATGGGAAAGTATTGCTTGAGGTACTTTGTGAAAACTTGGGTATATTTGAACTTTTTCAAAAAGTAAAAGGGGTAGAAGTGGTGGAT
This sequence comes from Tetrastigma voinierianum, assembly GCA_016808115.1. NCBI lineage: Eukaryota > Viridiplantae > Streptophyta > Magnoliopsida > Vitales > Vitaceae > Tetrastigma > Tetrastigma voinierianum. Next base: position 41,768 of record JAEQBH010001114.1, read on the forward strand.
TACCACTACTGTATAAGTTGAAAACCTGGAACTTTTTCTAGATCTAAGATGACGAAACAGACCTCACCGTTGAGTTCGTCTCACAACATCTAATTGCCCAGACTAATTTTGTCGGATTCCAAGACGATCGGAATTTCGCGTTTTTTGAGGCAATGGACGTCGATGACAAGTGGCATGATGCCACATGGCATATGAGAGCCATGTGGATGCCACATGAAGCTAGTGCATGTGTCTGATGACACGAGAGCAAGAGGAGGAGTGGACTTTAATCACGCATGTGGAACACATGGCATGAATGCATGCCGTGTGAGTAACATGTGGCATGAATTTCCATATGTCTAGCTAAAAGAAAGTGGAGAATGAAGGGAGAGAAGAGTCCCCTTGCTGGAACAATTCGAGGAGAATAGAAAAGAAAAGGAAGGAAAGAGAGATAGAGAGAAAAGAAATAAAAGGAAAAGAAATGAGAAAAAAGGAAGAAGAAGGGAGAAGGACCGGCTACTCCCTCCATTTTTTCCGATGTTCGACGGATCAAGGAGCAAGCTTTGTTCACGCTCCAAGAAGTAGGTGTTTTCTCCTCCTCTGGTTATTCTTGCTTAAGGGCCATTCAATGGCCATTTGGTTCAGCCCTAACAATAGGGTTTGGTCGAGCAAGTCTATTTGAATTGTTGAAAGTGAATCGATTTTCTTAATTGTTTTGTTTCGGAACTCACATTTCAAGGTAGTTTGTATTAGAATATTGGGCCTGCTTATGGCTTGAATAGGAAGTGGTATAAGGGACTGAACCGGGACAGGTTCATGGTGCATTGAGGTTAAGTAGTGCCTTGGTTTTTGGGGTCTGAATTTAAAGATTTTGGTTTGTGTGGGGTGTGATTGTGTGCTATTTTTGTGTGTGTGTGCTTGCGTGGCCTAGTTTGGAACCATGTGAAGGCTGGGTTGAGACCTTGTGTGAGCTGTTTTGTGAGCATCAATTATGCCACGACTGATGAATCCTAAATTCATCTATTTTTAATCCATTTTTTTGGCATATTTTGTAATTGAGATATATTTTAATTATACAAACAGATATTCACTGATTGTATTTTGCAGTTTCCTTGAAAAAGATGATTTCAGGTGGCGAAAGAAAAAAAAAGTGTAATCTAAGTCTATGCAAATCTCATTTAAGGAGAATGAAAGGCTACAACTGGCATACCTGTGATTTATTATATGAAATTCAGTGAATTAGGGAAGAAGAACTTATTTAATAAGAATTTTTATCTAATCATATGTTTTCGAGTGTTGGTCTGTTGGCCTCCACCTGTATCTCATATTTTAACACTAAACCAAGATAAATCTGTTGATGACTGTAAATGTCTACTCATGTATATAAAGCTATAAAGTTTAACATACTGAGACTTTTACTTTAGATATCATTACTTTGGTAAAAAATATGAGTGCTCAAACAGTCAGTTCAAAAAGTTCATTAGATCTTTCAGAGAATCATGTTCTATTGGGAAATAAAAAACTCTGTGTGTGTAACATTTAGAGTTCCAGCCAAAAATGGACTTCTTAAATAAGGTCTTTTATCTTATAATAACCAGCCACGAGTTGAAGTCAACTCTATCGACGAAATCTCTGTATTGCAAAGTTGAAGAAGCGTGATGAGAAGGAATATTGATCCAAAGGTTCTTCAAACCTAAATGAAATTAAGTGGAGATCTTTAAAATGAGGGTTTTAATCGCGACAAACTAAAACATTGAGTGATAAAGTCACAATCTAATGAAGAAATTTGGTTCTAGGTGAAGGCTGAGTTAACAGTCAGGTCCTATAGGCCCAGGAGTTTATGTTGCCGACAACTAATGATGGGATGGAGAGGAGGATGATGAAGAAAGCTTTGCTCTTTGTGGAGTTGATGGTGTGAAAAAGTTATATCGACCTGTAGAAAGACTTTCTGTCGCGACAAAGTTGCTGAAGGACAACAGAAAGAATGTCGCAACAAAGTATAAGTGCTAAAGGGGAAAATGCTTGTCACGATAGTTTCTAGAATCGAGAGAGAAAGCATGGGAAAATTTGGTTGCAACAAATTCTATGTCGCGACACAAGACATCCCTATCGCGACAAGAACAAGACTACTGCATCAAAACTATGTCGCGACATTGTTAAAATCTATTGCCATCGAATCCAAGAAAAAGCTGGCGGGTATGACAGCGCATGCTCTGACAGGAAGCTAGCGACAAAGGCCCAAAAAAAGCTACGTGCATTGGCATAATTTTCTATCATCGCAATGAAAGCGACCAATTTAGACTGAGAATATTTGGGGATCCACCACGCAGTTTTGAAGTGCGGCCTAACATTGGAAAGTCTATAAATAGACACATCTAGGGCACTGTGCGTAGCTTCCACAATTCAGGACTTCTGGGTAGTTGAAGACTCTCTATATATTATTTTTCTTTTATTTCTTTTTTAGTAGATTTAGTTTAAGCTTAGTTTTTAGTCGGTTTTCTGTTTAATTTCTGGATTTGAGTAATGAACTTAAGTGCAGTTTCGAGCTGCAATTTATTGTAAAATTATCTTTCTCATTATCGTTATGCTTTAAATGGATTTTAGAAAATTTATGGAGTTCATTTATTTCAGTTCATTTACAATTTCAGTGGATTTTCTTGATCAGTTAGTCACTGATATAAGTGAACAAGTTTTAAAAGGTTGAGCTCCCTCTAGGAATGAGTAAATGGTGATTGTTATTTTTCTGCATAAAGTAGAAGAACGCCTTAGTTAGAATTCTTGAATTTATTTGATTGATATTATTTTTGAACTTAATTGTTTCAAGTACTAGTACCATGTACCCAGACAAAGTCTGAAGTATCTTGCTCTACGATTTCGGGAAGCCCTCTACGCTGACACGAGAGATGGAGAATCACGAGGGTATAGAGCGATTATTTTCTAGGTATGGTAGACTAATACTTTGGAACTAATGAACTCTGAAAGATTACTCAGATAGATCACTAATTTACTCATGGTTTGAGGATAGTTTGATGGAGTATCAGTTTAATCGCTCAAAGGTTTCTCCTTTTTCTGATGAAAAGATTCTGATCCCGTGTTAGTAAAGATCTAATCAAGGAGATGGAGAATTTCATCAGTATCGAAGGATGAGGTGCCAATCTAATTGGAGAACTTTGCGATATCCTGTCATGAAATGAGGAATTCTTTAATCTAAGATTTGGGTGTGAAGTCTTGAAAAGGAAAAAATATCGATGCCCAGAAAGATGATTATATCTTACAAATGTGTTAGATCCATGAGTCAGAAATGAACATGAACCTCTAATTAGTGAAAGGTATGGTTAAGGGAGAAATCCAAATTATACCACAATGTATCTTTAACAAATTTACATCCCCAACTTATGGCTTAGCTATGATTCAAAATTGATGCTGAAATTGACAATTATTCATTGATCTATTTTCCCAGCATTGTCTCACTAAGTGAATTCTCAAATCCACTCTTATTAATTTTTATGTATACTAGTGAAATTAGTTTAGTATTATTTTATTTGTTCTTTGATCATCTTAACATTGGAGTTCAAATAGTAAGGATCTTGAGTAGTTGAAGTGATTCAAATCTTTTTGATTTATTATCGATCCTCGTGGGAATGATATCTGGACTTAAAAATCCACTTTTATTACTTGTACGACCTATGCAATTACAGTGATTTAGACTAAACAAAATTTTTAATGAATCCAGTTTATAAAAAGGACAAACACATATTTTCATCAAAATCTGTCAACAAGTTTTTAGCGCTATTGCCGGGGATTAGATAATAGTCATTTGGTGGTAGAGTCATAACTTGTATGCACAGTTTCGTCAATTAACAAGTTTTTGGTGTCATTGTTGGAGACTTTATTTAGTCTTTGGCAGCAATGCTAATTACTTGGCAAATTTGGTCCATAAAGAAAATCAGTCAACAAGTTTTTGGTGCCGTTGTCGGGGATAGATTGATGAATTTAAAGATCAATATTCTAACCAAAGAAAGAATTTCTAATTTGGACATTTTTCTTTATTTTGTCATAGATAAATGAAAAACACCAAAATAGTTTTTTAAGCGTAGCAATAAGCTGCGAAAATATTTATGAGCCAAAGCGTCATGCGATTTCCCACATATTTCATTTGATCTCAGTGTGTTTCTATTTCAGGAAGATAGTAAATGCACAAAAAACCAAAAGTAGATCTACTGCCTTTGGATACAGAAATTGAGAGAACAAAGGAATCGGGGAAGATCTGAGTGCTGAGATCTAAAAGTATGGCAGATCAAAGAGAAGAACTACAACCTATTCCAGAAGAAGCAGAAACAGATAGACCTCATAGGCAAATGACTATGAACGACTTTTAGAGGCCTGTTATTCAAAATGAGTATTTTGTTGTGAGATTGTTTGCCATATAAGCTAACAATTTTAGGCTGGAAACTGACTTTGATCAATATGGTACCATGACACTAGTTTCTTGGTCACATCCTTAAAGAAGACCCGATGAGCCTGTGGAAGATTTATGAGGATGCCCAATACAGTCAATTTAAATGGGGTGAGACCAGAAGTGATCAAGCTTTAGCTCTTTCCCTTTTCACTGAGAGATGTGGCAACAACTTGGTTTGAGTCATTGCCTATTGGATCAGTGACAAATTGGGAAGAGTTGGTAGAGGCCTATTTGAGTAGATTTTTTCCTCCAGCCCTAACTTATGAAAGAAGAGGAGAAATCATAGTCTTCAAACAGGGGGAGTATGAAAGTCTCAACAATGCATGGGAAGATACAAGAGATTACTAAGAAGATGCTCTATGCATGGAATAGATCTGACCACTCAGATGGACACATCATATATTCCATGAATTGTACCTCAAATAATTATAACATTGATTGACCTCTTTGTCAGAGCTTTCAAAGAAAGAAGTGTTGAAAGCAAGACGGTGATTTAAGACCTTACTTGAATGCAAGCTACCGAAACCCGATTGAAGCCGGGCAGTAGCAGGACTGAGGGAGTAGTGTGATGAAAGCAATTGAATGAGCGCCATAGGAGATCAAAGTTGGATGCATTAATGAGCAGGCTTGGAAATAATGAGAGAAGAATGCACCTTTGCACTTAAAGTGGGGGCCAGGTAGATGAAGAAGAGAAAGAAAGATTCTTGATGAGGACTAACCCCATGAGGTCCCACGAGTTGGGAGGCATAATGCCTCGATGCAAATAGGGCTACACTTTTAAGCCCTGACCTCGACTGCTCGCTCAACTTGGCACTCCGGGATCCATGAGAACTTCTCATATGGGGGAGGAGCAAGCGAGGTTAAAGACACAGACCAGAATGCATGATATGTACTCACTTAGGTTCTAACAACAACAACAACAGCAGCTAGCAGGACAAAGAACAAAAAATCAGGGGCAGAGGAGATCTAATTCCTTTAAGGACTAAATGCTTGCTTTCATGGGAGAAAATAAGAGGCTGTTGAACATACATGAGCGAGTTTGTGAGGCTAAGCGACATTCAGAAAACACAAGCTATGTTTGGAGTAAACCACCAATGCCTTTTTGAAGAATGCGGAATTTCAGGTAGGGTATTTGGCCACTATCCATGGGAATGATCCAGATTGAAACCACTAGTGACCTGATGGAAATCAGAAGAATTGCATAGCGGTAACTCCTAAGAAGTGGCAAGGAGTGGAAGAGAAAGAAATAGAAGAAGAGGCGAGAAGAAAAACATCTGAGGTGGAAAATTGATAAACCGGATTACGAGGATTCTTTGAAAAGACAAAACATAAAAATGCGGCAAGGCTGACAAGTTGAAAGGGAAATCTAAAGAAGAAGGAAGAGGTTAAAGCTTGCAATCCTCAGTTCCATTCCCTCGAGAGAAATTTGTGAAGGCAAAGCTTGAAGTAATTCTCTAAATTCTGGAACATGTTCAAGAAGATGAGAATCAATATCCACTTTTACAGAGGCATTGACTTTCGAATGCCTCGCTATCTGAAAAATTCATTAGGGATATATTGGGCATAGAAAATTGTGAAGAAGGAGTAAATTGTGCACGTGATGTCTACTTGATGCGAGTTATTAGTCTTTACTAGAAAATCAGGATCCGAGGCTTCATATACCTTGCAAAATTAGGAATTCGTGTGGGAAGAAAACCTTATGCGGTGCAGGTGAGCATCGACGATGCCTTTATAAGCGGATTTAAAGACTCGGTTTAGGGGAGCTTACTCCCGGCCACGACCTGGATGTGAGACAGGAACCTTGGCCCATCAGGCATTCTTCGAAGATAATGTTGATCAAAGTGGGAAAGTTCATTTTCCCAGTGGACTTTATAGTTATTGATATAGAAAAAGACAAACAAGTTCCACTACTATTAGGAAGGCCCTTCTTGGAAACGGGAGAAGCTTTGATCGATGTGAAGAAATGACCGACTCGAGAGTTGGAAGTAAGGCGGTGCAGCAATCTCGCCCTGAGTTTAGAAGCAGTCATAACAGCTATTCTTGAATGTGAGATTGTAGAAAGCAAAGAAATTCCCATTAGTTAAGTTGATAAATAGTTGTAATTTTCAAAGTTCAATGAATGAGAATGAATGAATTTCCGATTATCTTGACATCTTGAAGTTAATTGAACTCCGATTTTAAATTAAAGAGGAAGTATAATATTGAAGAAATTGAAATGCGAGAAAAATCAACGATTATGAAGAAAGCAATTAGAAGTAAACACAAGCTCGAGAGGTTTGATTCTAAAAGAATTGTGTTATTTGAAATATACTTTCTTGAAACGCGAGAAAAAGAAAAAGCGAGATATGTTTAATTGGATTATTTAGGCTTGAAGAACAAAAATGTGGAAATTCTCATAAAATACAAGAGATAGTAAGCTTGGTCTATAGATGATCTAAAAGAATGAGTCCTTCTATCATAACCAGATCCTTTTTTAGAGAGAATCTAAAACCTTTATAGAACATAAAAGAAGGCTTAATCCAGTGATGAAGGAAGTAGTCAGAAAATAAGTATTGAAATGGCTGAATGCAGGTTTTATATGTGCCAATCTTGGGTAATAACCGGTGAGCCAGTTCATGGTTCCCCTGAGAAGGGTGGATTCACGGTAATAAGGAATGAGGAAGAATGAATTGATTCCTACGAGCTGGCTGTGAGGATAGGAGTGTGTATGAAGTATAAGCTAACCATTGCTACCGAGAAAGGACTATTATCCTCTACCTTTCATTGACCAAATGCTGGACAGGTTAGCAGGGCACTCCCATTATTGTTTTCTTGATGGATATGCGGACATAACCAGATTCTTTATATAGAGGATTGAGAGAAAGTATATTTACTTGTCCTTGTGATTACCTTTTAAAATGATGCCTTTTGGATTATGTAATGCTCCTTTCAAAGGTGTATGATGTCTATGTTTCGGTTGGTGGAGAGCTATAAAATCTTTATGGATGACTTCTTAGTTTATGGATCGAGTTTTGAGAGTGTTTGGAAAATTTGAAGCGAGTATGGAGGTGTCGAATAAGTCTAGCTAAATTGGGAAAAATGTCATTTCACGGCAACAGAGGGAATTGTCTTGGGACACAAGATTTCTGTAGATGGATTGGAAGTAGACCAAGCAAAAGTTTCCATCATAAAAACTCTCTTGCCACCTACAACAGTTAAGGGGATAAGAAGCTTCCTAGGACATGCTGGTTTTTACAGAAGATTTATAAAGGGCTTCTCAAAAATCTTTAGACCGTTATACGATTCACTTGGAAAAGATGCAAGAGTGATTTTGATGAATTATGTAAAGCGAATTCGATGAAATTAAATCTAGATTGAGATTCTGACACCCATCATGGTGATACCTGATAGGAACAAGGAATTTGAAATTATGTGTGATGCTAGTGATTATGCAATGGGAGTTGTATTGAGACAAATAATTGAAAAGATATTCAAGGTCATATACTATGCTAGTAAAACCTTCAATGGGGCATAAGAGAATTACACTACCACAGAAAAGGCGATGCTGGCAATGGTGTTTTCTTATGAAAAATTCAAGCCTTACATTTTGGGGTCCCATGTTCTAATACACACTAATCATGCTGCAATTAAATATTTGATGGCAAAGAAGGAGGCTAAACCAAGACTGATCAAATGGGTATTACTGCTACAAGAGTTTGATCTGAAGATCAAAGACAAGAAGGGCAATGACAATGTGATACCTAATCACTTGTCTAGATTGGAAAACCTGTTGAAAAAGAAAAGGGAATTGAAATAGCATAAAATTTTCCTCTTGGTATGCTGATATTGTCAATTACTTAGCTTGTGGAGTTGTGCATACGAGTTGAAGCTACCGACAAAGAGAAAATTGAAGCGATTGCGATTTTATATTTGGGATGACCCACTACTTTTTAGAAGAGAAGCAGATATGATCATCAGGAGATGTGTTCCAGAAACATAACAAGGTGGTATTAGGGAGAAATGTCATGCATCACCATATGGAGGACACTTTGCAGAAGATAGAATAGCCTAAAAAATTCTCCAATCAGGTTTTTATTGGCCTACTATATTCAAAGACTGTTTTGAATGGGTAAAACATTGTGATAATTGTCAGAGAATAGGTAACATAAGAAGAAAAAATGAAATGCCCTACAAGGAATCACACAGTGATGCAGATTTTTTATGTATGGGGGATAGACTTCATGGGACCTTTCCCATCATCATTTGAAAACTATACATTCTCCTAGCTATGGATTATGTATCCAAATGGGTGGAAGCAATAGCTTGTCCTAGAAATGATGCCAACACAGTGGTTGGGTTTATATAAAGAAATATTTTGAGTAGATTTGGAGCACCCAGAACAATCATTAGTGATGAGGGAAGCCATTTTGCAAATAAAGTTTTTACAAAACTCATGGATAGGTATGGAATCAAACACATGATGGGATTGACTTATCACCCTAAGTCAAATGGGCAAGCTGAAATTTCCAATAGGGAGATTAAGAAAATTTTGGAGAAAATAGTGAATACAAGTAGAAAAGATTGGTCTATAAAGCTAGATGATGCATTGTGGGCTTATGGAAGCCTTTACAAAGCTTCATTGGAATGTCCCATGTAGAAATTGTATTTGGAAAGCGTAAATCTCATTTCGGCCGGAATCTGGCTATGTGGGTACGAGAGCTAAACATTGAGTTTCAAGGCGCAAGAAGAGAATACTGATTAGATAATTTGGAAGAGTTAAGAAATGAAACATAATAATGCAGAATCTGAGATAAGACCAAAGTGACATGATCGGAGATTCTAAGGAAGGAATTCAAAGCGGGAGAGCAGAGTCATAAACAACTCCGAACTCGAGCTATTTATGAGAGTGAGTCAGATGGAGTGGTCCATATATATGAAGTAGTAACAAATTACACACCCTTTGGAGGCGATAACAACATAAATTTGAATGCAGAGTGAATTTAAAGTAAATGGTTAGAAATTTGAAACAACATCTTGGAGGAAGCATGAATGAACTTTAGTTCCGATTTTGAAGAGGAATGAACGATGAAATGGCGAGACGATGCAACAAATGTTTGGCTAAAGACATTAAATTGAGCAACTTCTTGGGAGGTAACCCAAGCAAATTTTAATTTTCATAGTTAATTTGGTTTATTAAAATTGGTGTGTTTGAAGTTTTAGTTTTTATTTTGTTAGAAATTTTATTTTGTAGTTTTTTGCTGATTTTTTAAGGACATTGAAGCTGAATTAGAAATTGATGTTATTAGGAAGCACACTTTCTCAAATTTAAATATGCAGAAAATTGCTACAAGAGGGAGTATTTTCATTTCCCTCACTTTGTGTTTAATGATAATGCATAGTTGAAGTTTGGGGGAATGCAAATTTTATTTAGAGCAGAAAATTGTAAACAGTTTTATTGTGCTCATGACTTGGATGCATTATTGAATATCTTGATGAATTATATTGAGTGAAGAATGAGATTTGTTGTTCATACTTGAATTGAGGTTCTTTTATGATTAGATGAGTTTTCACAAGTATGTTCTGATAGGTAGGAGTGAATACACCTTGCTTTGAATGTGGCTTGATTGAAAACTGTGAATGTTGCAATTATGGAAAATTTTAGTTTAATGTCGCGACATGCTTTCTCCCAGTCGTGACATTATTGTCAAATTACATGTAACATTGTTTCTTTAAATCGCGAGTTTGGGTCAAACCTCATCTCGATCGTAGGAAAAGTTTGTCGCGACATAATTGCTTTCGGTCGCGGCAAGGTTGATTCAACCTTTGATTTTATAAGAAAAACTTTGTTGCGAAATAATTCCATTTTGTCGCGACAAAAGTACAAATGAACATTCAAAAATATGTCGCGACATGATTTCACTATGTCGCGACATAAATCAATTGGAGCATCAAAAATTTATGTTGCGACAATTCATGCTCTATCGCGACAATTCGTGCTCTGTCGCAACATAGAATTGCCCTAGTTTACAATTGATTGCAAATTTATGTCGCGACATTATTTCTCTATCGCGACATAATATTAAAATGGGAACAAACTCTAGGTCATATTTTGTCGCAACAATTAATGACAGCACAACAAACCTTGGGCCTATAAATAGAAAATTTTTGAAAGCTGGAAGGTCATCTGCCTCATAACCTTCAACCCACTCAGTCTTCCTCACCAAATCTCTCTCACTCCCTTTCGAAACCCTAGATCCCTAAAAGCTTCCTCTCATAATGTCTAAGCCGACGAACCTGGTTCCAAACCTAAACGAACTCATAGACGAATATACTGAGAGGGAGGAAGAAATAGTTCAAGTCACTCAGGAAGAAACAGGGCAAGGTGAAGAAAGGGCTAAAGTAAGCGTAAAACCTGAGCAACCATTGGAAGAATCGAGAAAGAGGAAGAGAGGAGATGAAGAAGCGAGAGTAGAGAGTAGTGGAGAAAAAGCGAGCGACTAGATTTCTGATATGGCGTATGTCGCCTGGAAGGATAAATTGTAGTACAGAGACTTCATCGGGGAGAGAGGCTTCGGTAAATGGATTTCTCCATTCCAAGAGATTGTCGAGAGCAAGGGATGGCACCTTTTCTGTGAGCACAAGACTCCTGGGTTTGTAGATGTGGTAAAGGAGTTCTATGCCAATATGGTGGGAATGAAGGATAAGGCAGTGTACGTTAGAGGGAAATGGATATCCTTCGTCATAGAGCAGATAGACCAAACGTACAATCTTCAAGAAATGAAGAATGGGTCAAAGTTTAAGAAACTGGTGAAGGAACCTAACTTCTAGAAGATTGTAGACTTGCTGACTTATGGCAAGGGAAAGTGGAATGCCACCAGAAAAAATAAAACCACACCTTTGTTGGTTCAGTCAAAGCACCTGTGTATAGTTAGGGAGAAGGAAGCAGTTCTGTTGTATGCCATCCTGAAGGGCTATAAATTCAATGTCGGTAAAATTATAGAAAACTCAATTCTGAGTTATTATAGAGGAGGCTACAAGGGGTTGATTCCACACTCAGCACTGATCTCAAGGCTCTGTATCTTAGGTGGCGTATAAGGAGACTGGGAGGAAGAGGAAAACTCTCCAAGGACCTCACCCTTGACATTGATAGGAATCACCAAGGGGCCTAAGAACAAAAATGGGGAAAGAGAGGTAGAAGCTGTGAGAGAAGAAGAAGAACCGACAGAAATACAGTAGCCACAACTTGAGAGTGAAGCTCCAAAGCTCTAACATAGGCAAAGAAGCTTAAGCCTAATTCTAACCCTATCTCCAGATGTGAGACAAGCCCATCATGAGCATGCTGAAAGCTCAGAGCCTCAAGGTAACAATGTTGCATTGATGGAAATGTTGAAAACAATGAGGCAAGAAATTCAAGAAATGGACAAACAACTGCAAATCCAACTCCAACTAAGAGATCAATATATGGATGTAGAACTTAAAAGAAGGGACCAGAATCTGGAAGAATCCCTAAAGCGGAGAGATGAAGAGTGGAAGAGCAGATGCGAACTAAGAGAACAAGAGCTGAGTGAAGAACTCAAGGCAAGAGAAGATGCCTTCATCTCAGATCAGCTCAGGAGATAGTGAGTTAACAAAAATCATGAAGGAAAGAGAACTCCGGGAGGAAGAACTCACGCAAAAGGCGACAAGCTAGTATCTCAGATATGAAACATCATAAGGAAATAAGAACTCGAATAGAGAAAATGGATAAGGAAATGGTGGGCACCACGCCGTGGAAAAGTGTTGTAATCGAAAGCTTGGATAAGTGATCAACAACAACCCGATTAAGATGTACTCGCCCAGCTAGCTCGAGGGAACCCCGAACTCTACGAGTAGAGACAAAAATGAACCGATCGGCTACAAATGGCTCTATCCATGGAGTGGTCTGCACTTAATAGAAGTGGAGAAGGCAATAGATCAAGGTAGCCACAAGTCCAGATTCCTGAGTTCTCACCTTTTGTAGCCGGTTACAAGTTAGACCCAGTGAATCTACCTTTCTCCCATAGGCAGGAAAGAAAAAGAAAATAGCTCACCCTGCTCTTCCTTCCCCTTTTCCCTCTTTGTACCTAATATCCCATCCTTGAAAAATTCAATAAAATAAAAAAATTCTTTGCAAATCTTGGTGTTCACCATTGAGAATCCGTGATGGTCAGAGCTCTAACCGTGGTGTATTCAATGGTGTCTATTGTGTGTAAATGATGCAAGTGGACTAATTTCATGAACATGTTTTATGCATACTATAAACTGCCATGATGCATGTTAGATATATTTGGCATGATGTGGAGGTGGATTACATGTAGTAGATATAATTACCTATGATACTTGGCATGAAGTATGTTATAAGTTGTTCCAAGTAACACTCAATTATACAAGACTGTTCTGGAAAATTTCGCACACCCATGGGAAACGAAATTAACTTGACACCATAACTTTCGTTTGAACTCCGATTCGTTTAGACTCTATGGAAAGATATTTGAGTCTAGAATCTAACCATATTCTAGTGATTGGCATTTGGTGATCACATAATTAGAAGTTTTATACTCTTTTCAAAGAGTTGTATTGGATAGATTCTGATTGTTTTGTGGCCTGTTCATGGCTTCTGTGTGTGGCCTATTTATGGACAGTTTCTGGGTAGCTTTGAGGCTGGGTTGTGGCCAATTTTATGGCCCTATTGTGGCCTATTTGTACAGCCTGTGTATGGACTGTTTTTTGTGCTAACATGCTAGATTGTGTGTTGATTTATGTTGATATATGCATGTTTAGATATATAGACATGGATGGATGTAAATTATATGCGTTTGATATAATTATCCATGATATTGAGTATAAAATATGGTATGTAAATGTCTCATATAGTATTCATACAATGGCATTTTTGCATTACATATGCACGGGGACATCGAATTGAGTTGGGTGTGTGTGCATGGTTACGATCATTCACCATATTTGGTAGATTAGTGGTGGGCTCGGTGCCTTGGATGACGTCCAATAGAGTCTAACGATTGCATAGCATGAAATAGAGTCTCACGGTTGCATAGCATGAAAAAAAAAATATGTGTGTTGGGTACAACAAGTAGGGATAGACACCCCCTTGGGTGAAAGCCCCAGACTAGTTCAGACGCAATCGACGGTGAAAGTCCAAAAAGCGTTGGAAAGGCATGCGGCGTCCTACGGTGGGAATCCGAAAATCCGTGGCCTACAAATGCATAAACACACGGGACTTGATTTCTTAAGTGGACATTGGAGGTTATATCTAATGGGTTTTGACTTGTAAAATAAAAAAGGTCATCAGATGAAACATCGATGACAATTTTTTTTTTCACACTTGGCATATGCGTGTGTGAGAGAGTAGGTGAGGACTCGGGACATGGGGCATGATGAGTCTCATCTCATTCATGGAATGTAGAAATTCCATGGTAGAAACTGTATTTTACTTAGAATGTGTTTGAGTGCGTGAACATGGCATTGCCCACGTGCATTTAGGTGAAGTAGCCCTTATAGGAACTTTCCTGTGAGTGTGTATTTCATGCTTCGGATGCGGGATCGGCTGGAGTGGATGGCGCTCAAACAAGGCCATGATTTTAAAGAAGGCCGACATGTGGCCTTGATAAATTCTTTTGTAAAAAGTGCCTGGAATAAACTAGTTCTAGCATGTAAATTTTGTATAAAAGAATTGTAATTAAATTCTTTTAGACTATTGCCAATATAGTCGGGTATGTAATAATGGTAAAAGGGTTGTGATCGGACTCTTACAGACCGTATCTAAGTTTATTAGTCTCATATTTTAACTTAATTATGAATGAATGGGTCTTGGTGAAGGAAGGTATCGAGGTGGTGCCGAGTAACTCGGTGTCCACGAGTAAATGGTGATCGGCTTAAGGCTTAGGTGTGCACACACTGTACCTGAGCTAAATTTGCGTGGGTTGACCCGGTTGAGTCGATGGGACTCGGTTTGGGGTGTCATGCTGTTCAGATAGACCTTTTGTGTGGCTCCATTTTGATGAATACACATTGGAGTGATAATTATAGTAGAATTTAGCACATCTAAGTCACAATTTACCCACATTTGGCATAAGAATAGGTACTTCTAATTTCTTCTATGTTTTTTAGACTTGTGCAGGTCTTTCAGGTTTAAAATGTAAGTGCACAAGGATGTATGCCCGAGAAGCCAATATGAAGCACTGTGGATGTGGGTGAACAATTGGATCTCGGGAACTCAATTAAAGCAAAGGAAAGCACCGATGGACATATTAATGCCAGTACAGCCCAAACTTGTGCAGTCTGACTTGCTGAAATCAACGAGTGGGTGAAATTGTATCAAATTTTAACTTAAACGTAATAGGGTACAAGCTGCATAGAGAATGCGGGACTTGTCAAGAACTCGATCCGTCTGTGAGACACTCTTGTGCTTGAACAAAATGGGAAAATCACATTGGAGGATATAAAAGTAAGAGGACACAAGAAAAAAGAGGTTTTGACTTCTAGGGTTAGGTTTTGAAAGGAGAAGGTTTTCTCTCCATTTTTTGAGTGGGAACTTGTAGATCCAGTTTAGATTTCTTTTCTATTGGAAGTTTTAGATTCAAGCGTTTGTAATCTTTCACGAAATACTTATCTTGCTAAATCCTAATATCTCTTATTCATCCTTCTCGGTTTACAAGTGGTCGATTTCAAAAGGTCTTGTTTTATGATTAATCATTTGCTTTAATTATAATTGTTCTTATAAGTTTTATGGAGTTCTAAACCCCTCTTGCTTTGGGAATCACGAAACTCCTGCGATTAAGGAGTATAGTCCTCAATTCCTCTTTTGATCTTGATGGATTGTGTAATATTAATCACTTGTGCGGAAGAGTTGTAAATCCTTAGTTGGGCATATTCTTGACAAGCGTGTGCCGAGATATCCTCGATTACCGTTATGTGATCATGAATGCAAGCTAAGGGTTCGTATTAGTGAGAACAAGTGTTTGGTATTGCTCGATCATCTTTATTTTCGAAAGAGCATTTAAAGACAAATCCTCTATCAAAGACCGTTTATCAATGGTTCTAGATGAGTTTATAAAATAAGAGGTGGGACTTACATGATGAGGAGTGAGTGGAACCACAAAAATCGACAATTGTCTTTATTTTAAAACATTCAAACCAATCAACCATTCGGTCAATCGACACAACCTTGCAATTCTCTTTTAAATCATACCCTTATTGGAGAATAGCTCCCATTGGTCGATAAAATTAGACCACTCTGTGGAGATTGTAATTCCTACGATTGGGAATAGGTCGGCTGAATAAGGGCGAAGCATTTTTAGGCGCCGTTCTTTGGGAGTGGCGACTAATCAGGATGATACGAAGAAGGCTAGAGGTAATTTGCAATTGCATTTCAAATCAGATGCGTTCTCCATTTTCTTTTTATTTTGTTTTGTTTTTTTGGTGAAATCTAAGTGGGTATTTCTTGGACGGAGAGAGTGTAGTGCATGTCAGTTTGGGCTCGCAACGAGCAGCGCCGTCTAGTAAGAATAGTGCCTCCTGGAAATTATGAGGAAATCATAATAGGTCAATTGTCTCAAGATAACATTATACCTCAGATGGACAGGTCATACAGTGTCGGCGCTCTGTTTATGAACATACTCAAGTTCCTGTTAACCTGAGGACTGATGAACCTCCTGACCTTACGGAGTAGAAGCTACACTCCGGTGCTTGGGTAGTAGGAGGAGATGTTAACTTCAACAAAATCAATATAGAGGTCTCCACATCCTTTACCTAATGTGGAAAGAACCCTTAGAAATCCTCACGACCAATTCTTGCATTCGTCTTCTGAAGAGGCCACTCGATTCTAATGAAGTCGGAAATGATCCGTCTCTTACACTGTATATCAAGGGTTCGAATCGAGAACCATATTCATTCATGAGAGATTTTGAAGATGTTTACGGTCATTTCAACTCTGCGGCTCACCCTCCACATAATCTGTCTAGATTTTATTTCCTTTGCTTTAAAGGAGAAGGCTAAAATTTGGTTTTCATTCCTTGGCGCTAATTCAATCTTTACATGGGAAAATATCATAGAAATAGGTTCCTCAACAAATTTTTCTGCTACTTGTGATACTAATGCTCTCATGCGAACTTGGTCGAACTTTCTACGAAAAGCACGGTGAACAAGATTCTTTGCGGTATGGGAAATATATAAGGATCTCCCTCCATTGCTATCCCTACTTCATGGATTGGATGTAGGACAAAATGTGCATACTTTCATCAAGGATTATCTGAATAATAAACGGTACATCCGGATGATGTGTGCGGCGAATTCTGAAGAAAGAGTGCTAGGAAGCAATCCAACTCTTTTGACACTATAGCGAAGATGCTCGAACTTGGGAGCTAACACCTCCATGAACCTTTGCTAAGTGCCATAGCACATCATTGAGCGGAATCCATCATAAGAGAAAATGATGAGTTGCAAGCAAAATTGCCAATTTAACAAGAAGCTGGAGGCCATAGAGATGAAAAAGGTACATGAGGTAACTAGGTGTGCCTCAAATGCCCTCGATACCTTTGGACTGGGAATTGGAGGAACCATGCATTATATCACGATGATCCTACGCACTCAAGCCATCAAGTGCCCAAACCTTCCTCAAGTAAAGGTGCAATTCAATAGAAGCGGGCAGTACCCTCCAATTTACCAAAGGAAGCCCTTCAATTCTCCATATTAAAGACATATAATCTGGATTGGGTAAGCACCTAATTTTAGTTGGAGGGAATGAAGGAGGGCGAATAACTTGCCCAAGCAGCCAGGAGTCCTCATTACCCAGAAACATGGCTTTACAAATCCCATTCCACCATTTCAGAACCAAGGCCCTCAAGGGTTCCCTGTGAACCCTAATCACTAAGGTTTCAGCCATCGGAGTCAAGGGACTCCATCATCATGACCATATCCAACCCGCGTAAGAGAAGTCTGGAAGATATAGTTACCACCGGTTCGTCCTGAGCCCAACAATCCACAAACACGGGAACTCGGCTGCTGCGAATGATGTGAGATCTCAGATAACCAAGTTAACCTCATCCATAGGTAGCCTTCAACAAGAAAAGAGGAAAACTTCCATCTCAACCCATTCAAAATCCACGAGAGCGAAAATAGTGTAGGAGTTTCAGGACCCGATTGAGGGGTACTAACTGAGCAACATGAAATTTGTCACTACTCAGAAGTGGAAAGGTAGTTGACAAAACCATTCAACCTAAGGAACCAACTCAAAGAGTCCAAGTGAATTGTTTAGAGGATGAGTTGGCGAGACAAATCTCATGTCACGTCTGAATGATGTGATGATCGACGAAAGGACGTAGTCACCCATATCCCTCGACTCCATACCCTCATAGGTGAGCACCAAGAAAGTGGTAAAATTTATGGGTTGTTCAAGCGGTGGCCCAGACATTCCCTTGTTAGATTCCATTAAAAGCAAATTCTATCTTATACTAGAGCTACGAAGGATTTATGCACAGTAAAAAGGAAGTTAGGTGTCAACAAGGAGGCCTTCATGACTGAGCAATCTACCTCACTAATTCGGAACAACTTGCCTCCAAAATACAAAGACCCAGGAAGTCCTACTATTTCTATAGTAGTGGGAAATTCAAAGTTAGGGCATGCTTTAGTGGACTTAGGGGCAAGTGTTAATATGTTGCCTTACTCAGTATATGTGGACCTAGGGTTAGGAGAATTAGAGCCAACCAATATCACCCTCCAATTGGCTGACCGTAGTGTAAAAATTCCTAGGGGAATAGTGAAGGATGTTTTGGTACAAGTGGACAAATTTTACTTCCCTGTGGATTTTGTTGTGCTTGACACTCAACCTGTGGCGAATCAAGGAACTCAGTTCCCAGTAATTCTTAGTCGACCATTCTTGGCAACTGCTAATGCCATTATACAAACATTGTAGGGGAGGCCTAATGACACTATCGTTTGGTAACATGACTGTTAATCTGAATATTTTCAATGTTATTAAAGGAATGGGAGATGAAGAAGATATTTGTGAAATTAACATGGTTGATTCAGTGGTACAAAAATACCTGGATAATGTCTCACATGATGATCCTCTTAAGTCATGTTTGGTCAGCCCGAGTTGGAAGGAGGAAGTATTACATTGAAGTCGAGTTTTACACTCTTTGTCGAGCATAAGATGTATTGGAAGTTAATGGGTGGACACCTAAATTTGAACCTTTGCCACCAAATGAGGATAAGACAATGCCTTTTGAGGAGAGGCCACCTAAGCTTGAACTAAAACCTTTACTAACACATCTCAAATATGCATTCTTAGGGGAGGAGGACACTTTTCCAGTAATCATATCTTCCTCCTTAGACTTGACTCAAGAAACTCAACTTTTGGAAATATTGAAAACACAGGTACTTTAGGGTGGACAATTACGGTCTTAAGGAATTAGTCCCTTGATGTACATAGAATTCACTTAGAAGAGGATGTTAAACCTTCTAGGCAACCACAGAGACGATTGAACCCAATAATGAAAGAAGTGGTGAAGAAGGAAGTCTTAAAACTCTTGGATGTAGGGGTTATTTACCCTATTGCAGATAGTAAGTGGGTTAGTCCAACACAGGTAGTTCCTAAGAAGTCGGGAGTCATGGTAGTTGCCAATGAAAATAATGAGCTCATTCCGCTCAGTGTCGCCCGGGATGGAGGGTGTGCATAGATTATAGAGGCTTAATGCGGGTACGGGAAAGACCATTTTCCTCTCTTAGTTTGTTGATCAAATGCTAGAGAGTTGCGGAACATGGATTTTATTGTTTTCTTGATGGGTACTCGAGGGTACAAAATCAAATTGAGATAGCTTTGGAAGATCAAGGAAAAACTACATTCACTTGCCCTTTTGGTACCTTCGCCTTTAGGAAAATGCCCTTTGGACTATGCAACGCTCTTGGAACTTTCCAACGATGCATGATGGGAATCTTCAATGACATGATAGAAATCATATTGGAAATCTTCATGGATGATTTCTCGGTTTTGGTGACTAAGATTCGAGAGAAATTTGTTTAAGAACTTCACGTAAAGTTTTGGAGAGGTGTCAAGAGAAAAATCTTGTGTTAAATTGGGAAAAATGTCATTTCTTGTAACCTGAGGAATTGTCTTAAACCACATTGTATCAAAGATGGAATCGAAGTTGATAAGGCCAAGTTGAAGCGATTTCCAACCTCCTACTCCTAAGTGTGTTAGAGACAGCAGGTCATTCTTGGGCCATCTGGTTTTTATAGAAGGTTTATAAAAGATTTTAGTCATATGGCAGGCCCTTATGTACTTTGCTTGCTAAAGATGTCCCTTTCACATGGTCACGAAGCTTGTGACCGCTACTAATCAAAAACATGCTAGTGTCACCACCAATCATGCGGTCTCCTAGTGGGACCTCCCATTTGAGAATCATGTGCGATGCTAGTGATTATGCCATAGGGGCTATGTTAGGACGGAGGAAGACAAAAGGCTTTTGTCATTTACTATGCCCAGTAAGACACTAGACTCTGCACAGGCCAACTACACAACCACAGAAAAGGAGTTTCTAGCTGTTGTCTTTGCTCTAGAAAAATTTAGGTCATATATTGTTGGCTCCCCTGTAACCATCTTTACAGATCATGCAGCTTTGAAGTACTTGCTCTCTAAACAGGATACAAAACCCCGGTTAACTAGGTGGATTTTACTATGTCAAGAATTCAATTTGACCATTAAAGATAAAAAAGGGGTTGAGCGGTGGCGACCATTTATCTCGATTAGTTCGATTCCAACTCTCATGGCATGCCATGGGTGATGATAGTTTTAGGATGAACAACTCTTGCTCTTGTTCATTGCGAGTGGTATGCTAACATTGTGAACTACCTAATGCTTGTGATTCCGACTCAATGGGCTTCTCAACAAAGAAAATTTTGGCAGATATTAAAATACTATTTTTGATGATCCTTATCTATTTAAATCACGTCCATATCAAATAATGAAGATGTGTACTATTGATGGCTGATTAGGATTTTAACTTTTTGCCATTAAGGCACATGGAGGACATTTCTGCTAGAAAAGCAGTGAGACAAGATTTTGCAATTTGGGTTTTCTTGGCCCACACTTATTTAAAGATTGCTTTTGATTTTTGCAAAACTTGTACTCGGTGCAATGACTAGGGAGAAGTCCTGAAAACGAAACATGATGCCTCTTACCCCGATTCTAATTATTGAAATTTTTGACTGTTGGGGTATAGACTTCATGGGGCCTTTTCCCCCTTCTTGTGGTTATCTCTACATTTTATTATCACGACGATTACGTGTCTAGGTGGGTTAGGGCAATTCAAACGAGAACCCGATGACCCTGAGTTGTTTTAAAGAAATTCATAAAAGGAGCATATTTTTTCTCGTTTTGGGCTCTGATTAATTATTAGTGATGGTGGACTCCATTTTTGCAATCGATCTTTTGAAAATCATTAAAAAAATATGGAGTCACCCATAAGGCATATCAACGACTTACCGCACGGACCCGATGGTCAAGGTAGGCTAGCTAATAGGGAGATAAAACATATTTTAAGAAAGACGGTTTGCCCCAGTCGAAAAGATTGGTCACTCAGTCTTACCGATGCTCTTTAGACCCTCTGCGTCTTTGCTATTAAAAATGTTCTTGGTATATCTCCTATAGGTTAGTTTATGTAAGGCTTGCCATTGCCACCATTTACCCGATAGAGATGGAACACCGAAGACTTCTTTGAAATTTGATGAACTTTTAATTACGATCTAACTCAGCGGGTAGCGGCGCTTGTTGCGACCTAAATGAACTTGAAGCTGGAGAGAGTCGTATAAAGCTCGAATTTACAAGGAGCTGGCTCAAGTTATTGCATGAAAATCTGTGCCGGAAAACTTTGAGACCCATTCAGAGAAAATCTTGCTACTCCCGACTCCCAGGTGCATCTCTTCGGAAGCTCCGCTCGTTGGATGGCCCATTCATCGTTAAGGTGGTTTATCCATACGGGGCCGTGGAGATTGAAAATCCGGACAACGGAAACTCCTTCAAGGTGAATGGCCAACGCCTCAAACCATTCCTTGAGCATTTCTCTCCTCACGAGCATGCGTGGACTTAGTAGACAGCTCTGCAAAACTCTCCCTTCCAAGTAACCTCATTCTCCACTTGTTGTATATAGTTTTGATTTTATTTTTGTTCTTGCTTTCTATTTTTATTGTTTTTACTTCAATTGCTTTTCAATAAAATAGAAAATAAAAAATCGTGGGGCTCTTGTTTCTCTACTGCCTCCAAATCTGTTGTGGGGGTACCCTTAGTTTGATGCATTGGGGACAATGCTTGTTTACATTGTGGGGAGTAGGTGTACAGCGGTTGAGGCAGTAACTACGCGCTCGTTATATGTTCGATGGGTCAAATTTTCAAAATTTGCTTCTTTTGAAGTATTTGTTTTTCCCGCACCACATACCCGCTTGATCTCATACACTCTCCACACATCATCTTATCGCATGTACATCTTAACAAGCACACAACAAGCTTTGTGTTCTTCTCAGGATTACCCCCCCCCCCCTCCTTGCATCTCCACCACCTACCTTACCGTCACACAAAACCACAGACTTATGGTCAAATTTCTCCGATCGTACCTCCGTTATCGCTCCCATTTGTGCATCAATTTAGCTGCTCATGTTAACTCATGCATCATAGTTCTCAGGGAACATCTCGCATAATTGGAAAATGATTAGAGGCCATTATTTTTCAGATACCAAGGCAGATTCGTATTGTCTCATCCCCTGCACCCATTTCAGCTTAGTCGCAAGTCAATTCGAGCCTAGGAACCCTAATCGAATAGCCAGAACCCTATGGAAGATCATGTACCTCAAGAAGAAATTCCAAAGGACTAAGCTCCACGGCGCTTAGTTGTGGACCAGAGCAAGAGAAAAAGGGACATGCAAATAAACCCGGATGAAAGGCCATTGAAATGCCCAAATGATACATCAACACACGTCCCAAGTAAAAGAAAAAAAAAAAAATATATATATATATATATATATATATATATATATATATATATTTTCAAAAAAGAAGAGGCGGAAGAAAAAAAAATCGGGCTAGGGAACAATCAGACGGTATTAACTTAAACATGTACTCTACAACCGGTCGTGAATCGGGGGCGTAAAGAGCTTTTAAAACCAAAAAATTCGGGCGCCTTCATTTTCCATATGTTTTTTTGCCATTCCACAAGTCGAGCCTCACTTATTTCCTCTCACAAGCATTCCCAAGATCGCTTGCTCGCAAGGTTTCCTATGGTCCAGCTCCTGATTGTTCATTCAGAATCGTTCGAAAGTGGTGAAGCCATACACTTTTTACTAGCATCATGGATCTTCTCTGCTATACATGGATTTTGCTTGGTTGATTTGGTGGATATTATTCCCGTGATTGTCGGTCGAAAGGTTCACTGCCGCATATGAGTAGGAGATGGACCGATGTGCAATGTAGCAAATCAAAGGCTTCATCGAGACAGGTTGTGGATAGACAGATTTATATCCGGGCCATCCGGGGCGCTTATTGCCATCACGCTATTTCCATGGCACGAAGAATATCTGGGAGAGGAAAGACCAGCCTCTATGGAACAAGCCGAAGAAGTGAAAACTGATGCCTCCCGTACCGTCAAGGCGGAAGGGAATAATGCGATCCTCTTCTGAAGTGAGGAATTATCTGATGTTGATGATGAAGAAACAGGCTATGTTCGCGAGGATTTCAGGAGAGCAAAAAATGGACCCGGTCAATGGCAACAGGGGTTTCCACCGCGAGGGGTGTTAATTTGGAAACGCTTATATTCTCATCCCATCGTGGGGATTATCCAGCAAATTAATATGCACTTCGCGGCACACCGAGGTTCGCGATACTTACCTTCGTGAGTTCTGAGTTCTACACCAACTGAAGGAAAATCGTTGGTGCCGGAAACCGTATCGAGACTCTCGATGATGTGGGAAAGCAGCCTTCTCGTGGTCACCCCCGATTCGGACAGCACATGCCTACACTATATTCGCCCGACGCTTCCTGACCACTCATATCCACTCAGGCACATCGACTTCGACGCCCGCTTGCGCCCATCGAGGCGGCAAGACCCGCCCCTTGCCCATGAGCGATGAAAAAGAATTCATTCCTGGAAAGCTCAAACCGAATATGCCCTGATGAACAAGATCATTCACAATCAAATTTGGCCGAAGGGTAATGAAAAGTCCCCCAGCCAAGAACAGATTCAGTTGTTGTACGAGGTTATGACTGGGAAGCTGATTGACTATGCATTAGTCATATGGTGCGCGATGAGGGAGTTCTTACAACAGCCCGCGCGTCGGGCATATTCCGCTTCACTTGTGACTAGTATTAGAAGGCTGGACGAGGGGAACAGCTAAAGAAAAAAGGTGGTCACTCGAATGAGCGTATCACAAATAAAACTGAGGCCAAGAGCCGAGCAGCATTCACTAGACCATTAAGCCCTCGGCCTTCAAGACTTCCCGATCACTTCATCCACACCCAAAGACTATCGAAAGCACACGCCTTTGGAAGAGGATGGAGCGCGGATCAAGGTGGTTCAAGTGCATTCCTGAAGCGCGTAAGGTACCGGATCGACGCCTCTCGAGGCTTGAGAGCCACATTTTTCAGGAGAGCCAATGATGGCTGATGCTACTCCAGATTTGCAGGAGATTCAAGAATTAGATGACTGTGGTGGATCGAAGACGATTCTCTTCCGATGAGGATTTGCGACAACGCCGCATAGTCAGAAAGCAGTTAGACTAGAGTTGGTGTTGGCAATCCAGTAGACTCCAGCATACAGCCAACACTGCTTGAATTTTTACCTTTTCTTTCATAGCCCACTGGCCATTACAAACTTTTTAAGACCCTCTTCGCCCTACTGATGTTCCTTGACATTATGCATGATGGTTATGCAGGTTCTATGTTATATGATTGCTTACCTTATATCGATCACTTCACCGCTTGCATGACTACCTTACATTTCTTAAAATCCATAATCCTTATTTGACAATAACCAATTTCAGGTTAGCCTCGTTGCTATAATGTTCATCGGTAAGAACGTGGTTGGTCTAAATGAGCCGCCAGCTAAAGTGGTGGGTTCTTATTCCATAATTGCCATTTTGGAGATTCTGCAAAGCTTGACTCAAATGAGCGCTTTGTTGAGATTCATACCTAGTAGAGTAGTTCCGATCTAAATCTTGCTAGGACTAGAAGATGCGTGTCAGTGGAATACACATCGAGTGATAATTATAGTAGAATTTTACACATCTAAGTCACAATTTGCCCAAGATGGCATACAAGAATAGGTACTCTAATTTCTCTATGTTTTTAGACTCAAAAAAATTCTTCTGTGTTTAAAATGCGCACAAGGATGTCCTAACAGAAGCACCGTGGGATGTGGGTGAACAATCGACTAAGTCTCTGAACCCAAGAAACAAGGAAAGCACCAAGGATTAGACCCTAAGACAACCCAAACTTGTACCTGCACAACTTGCTTGGAAAATCAATAAATAGGAGAATGGCACTCTGTGATAACTAAACATGTTCTTATATTAACCGCATGGAAATTCATGATTTATTCAAGAATCCATCCAGACGCGAGGGCACTTCACAACGAACCAAAAATGGGCACCACACTGGAGGGGGGAGAGAAAGTGAGGACACAAGTAAAAGGAGTTTGACTTAGGGTTTAGGTTTTGAAAGGAGAAGAGTTTTCTCCATTTTGAGTGGGAACTTGTGATCCGTGATTTAAGATTTCTTTCTATCGAAGTCATAGATTCAAGCGCTTTCAGAATCTTCAATAGAAATACTTATCTTGCTTTAAATCCTAATATCTCTTATTCATCCTTCTCGCTTTACAAGTGAATTTTGATTTCCAAAAGGCATCGTTTATGATTAATCGCTTAAATATAATTGCTCTTATAAGTTTTGTGGAGTTCTAAACTCTATCACTGGAATCCACTCTGAACTCACCCCGATTATGCATAGTCCTCACCCTCTTTGATCTTCAATGGATCGTATATTAATCATCAGTAAGAGTTGTAAACTTAGTTGGGCATATTCGACAACGTGTTAACGAGATATCCTTGGTACACGCCAGAAGTTTGATCAAGAATGTCAAGCTAAGGGTTCAGATATCTGGGAGAACAAGTGTATAGTATTACTATCATCTTTATTTTCCAAAGATGAAGATAAATCCTCCACTGTTAATCGCTATCAATGGTTCCTAGATGAGTTTATAAACAAGAGGTGGACTTACAAGGATCAAGCGAGTGGAACCCTAAAAATCCCAGCAATTGTCTTCTATTTTAAAACATTCAAACCAATCTTACTATTCAGCCAATCAACACAACCTACAATTTCTTTAAATCATACCCTTATCGAGAATAGCTTCTATTGGTCGATAAAATTGTGGACCACTCCTGAGATGACCTGTGGATTCACAAAGATACAATGCTAGACAACCATAATTCTACATTGGGATGAATCTTAAGAGACACAATAAGGACGAAGCACCTTTCAAGGTTTGATAGCCAATAGGCATTTCTGGGCAGTACTTGGTGAACCTTGAATGGTCTCTCCCAACTAAGAACCCAAGGTCGCCTTTCCCACTTTATATATCCCTAATTCCACATCCTTTTCTCTCGGGTTTGATTTCTAATGAAGGACGATCAACCAAAGTTAGCAAAGCTTGCCCTCTTTAACCGATTTTTATGAAAATAGACCAAGGTGAACTCGACAAAGAATTGACCATTTCCCGACTATCCAAAGGATTATGCTCACTTAGTATGTATTTGATCAAGTCACTTGGGAGACTACATACACTTGAGACTTGATAAAGCATCGTCTCACTTACATGCAGCATAGTATAAACACAACTTCTCAATTAGTGTATACCCTTGTTTCTCACGAACTTAGGACCCTACCAAATAAGAGAAACAACCCG
The DNA here is from genome assembly GCA_016808115.1 of Tetrastigma voinierianum. NCBI lineage: Eukaryota > Viridiplantae > Streptophyta > Magnoliopsida > Vitales > Vitaceae > Tetrastigma > Tetrastigma voinierianum. The sequence continues at coordinate 68,168 of JAEQBH010001114.1, forward strand.
TGCATGGCCTCTCTTCAACATTATTTTATACCATATGCACATCCTATAAGCTTTTTTACACAAATGACAGATGTAGTCTAAGTGGTCGACCCTTCCAGAGGTGGCATTAAAACTGGCTTAGCAAATTTCTTACTAATTAAAAGCTACCCATGTCGTTCGCCCATTTAAACTTCTTTCCACTTCTTTTAGCTTGATTAGGTCAAAGAATACCTTAGTCTTCCTTGCCATATTAGAGACGAACCTCCTTAAATAGTTCACATGCCCCAAGAACTTCTGAAGTTCTTCCTTATTTTGAGGAGCCTTGGTTGAAATAATGGCCTTGGCTTTGTTTTGATCACTTAATTTCTTTGCAAACCAGAACCCTAAAAGCTTTTGGCTTGAACTCTAAAGCACATTTTAGTGGATCGAAGTTTTAGTTGATGGAGTCTCATTCTTTTCAAAATCAAGCTTTCTAAATGATTCACATGTTCGACGCACCTTCTTAGATTTAGTCACAATACCGATATAAATTTCCATGTGGTGGCCTAACATATCATGAAAGATGGCATCTGGGGCCCTTTGGTAAGTTGCACCAACGCTCTTCATACCAAAGGGGCATGACCAGCATTCACATAAGTTCCTAAGGGACCAAGACAGAAGGCATTCTAGATATATCATCAACTATTGGGATTTGGTTATACCTAGTAGAGAAATCGTCTAAGGAAGAAGTAAATAATTATTATTAAGTAAAGAGACAACTAACATGTTAGTAATAGGCCTTACATACATGTCTTAAAGAGTGGCAGCATTTAAATCCCAAAAGTCTACACAAACTCTAAGTTTCCAATTCTTCATCATCATATGGACAATATTTTCCTCCTTCATCTTCAACTCTACCTCTTTAGACATTCTTCTAGGTGGTTGCTTAAAGGGGTGGAACTCCAACTGATAGGCAAGTGGTGTTCATACCAAGCCCTCTCCAACCCCCGACATCTTGACTGCACTCAAGCAGCGCCTGTTCTCGTAGTATTATGCAATAATCCCTTCCTTAAAGCCCAAGGTAGTAAGGAACTAATATAAGTAATCCTCAGCTCCTTCACAGTACCGAGGTTCACTTCCTCCATGGGGTCGTGTACTTGAGGTTGTGTCCTTGAACTTAAGAGGGGCTTGTTCTAAATCCTCCATCTATATTTCTTCATCTTCTTCATATACATCCTTCAAAATCATCTAAATTTCACAAATGGTAGAGGCGCTCTTTTTCAATCTCTTTGCACAGCATCATGCATTTTCATTTTGAATATGGCGCTTAGAAGTTACCGCCTTTTCCTTTTTGAGAGTAATCGGTCACCATCGATCTCCTCGATGATCGGGACCACTCGGGCCACCTGTCAAAGCTTAATCGTCACCTTTGCGCCTGGGTTGCCTTTTCGATTTCCACAAAGTCCTTTCGAGTCCATGTTTGCTTTTCTTAGGACCCCGTCTTTCCTTCTGCTAGTGAACTTGATCGAATCAAATTCTGATCAGCACACCGCTTCCATTAAAGCTCAGAGCCGCCATAAAGGGTCGCATTCACTTTGCACTAACTCCACTTACATTACCTTCCGCAAAAATAGTAAGAACTAGTGAAGAGAGGACGACACACACCAGTTGGCAAGAATCCAGTCCCTCCCTAGAAAAATGTTGCAATTTATAGTAGAGTCTATCACAAAGAAGGTAGATAATGAAGTTTTGCTGCCAATGGTGATATCTATAGGTAGTAACTCCTGTGGTTTAGGATACTTCCAAAGAAAGAAAGACACAATATCCATCTCTCGTTTCTATCAGATCACTAATGCTCCTACCCAGAGCTCTTAGCATCCTCAATGACATTACATTTTCCGCTGATCCATTATCTATCAATACCTTGGATACCGACCTGCCATTAAGATAGGCTCTTACGTACAAATACTTTATGTGCCTCGTCATTTCCATAGGAGTTTCTCAGTATCACCTTCTCTAGGGCTTGCATTCTTGAAGGACTTATAAAGGGACCCTACTGCGGGCCCTCATCTTCCTCTGTCGTAGGATGCTTCCCTTCTACCTCCACTAGGTCTTCCGCCTTCTTGACTTGGAAGATAGTTGACAATGTTAAGAAACAAGTGGAATAATTTAAAGAACAGGATTTCACTATTAATAATAAGGCCTCCTAGTCCATTACTTCATCTACACTCATCATTCACCCATATCCTAAGTATATTTCCTCCCAAACTTTGTTTTTTCCAAGAACCATTCCTTCACTTTCTCTAATTCCATGGCCTTCCTTCCCAAGAGTGTTTTATGGGTACACATCAATGAGTTACCTTATCAGTCGCTTGCCTCTCGTGATCCTTCTTTAGTCCTAGAAAACCTTTTGGTAAATTTCTTATGTTTGCACCATATGCCACCTTGACTAGGAGAAACCTTAAGATGAATAATACACTCACATGCATTTCCATCTGCAACCTCTCCCTTGAAAAAACAGGTTTGTTTCCCACCACATCTTTTGGAGAAGTGAATTTGTCTCTAGGACACATCATGTTGTACCTTGGAGAACTAGGTCCACCTCCTGGAAAAACAGGTATGACTAGAGGAACATGTCCTTCCCTTGCCTTCTCCTCGGGGCTATTGAAGTCAGTTCCGCAATCTTCGAGGAAAAGAATCTACCATTTGGAGGAGTGATTCTATCATCTGGAAAAAAACCTTCTTTTACTTAGGAATAACTCTATCCCCAAATCCACCTCTTGGAAATTTGCTCTCAACTCTCTCCCTTGGAAAAATAGTTTTGTTTTCCTTCTTCTTCCTTTGTAGTAACTTTCCCAACAACTTTGTCATTTCAGAGAGCGAACTTACCTCTGGGAAAAGGCTCTATTTCTAGAACACATTCGAACTTTCCATCATTCTTTCCAGGAGCAAATGAACCTACCTCATGGGAAGAGTGCGGGGCCTTTCTAATGGCTTCTCTTTTTCTCCTGGAGGAACAAACCCACCTCATGGGGAAATCATCTCGCTTGCGGAAAGTCTCATTTGAGAACTCCAGCTATGTCGCTCTATTCCCTCTTGTATCCCTTTCACTAAATTTCTTCTTGATGGAGGATCTCAGACACACTGGCAGCTCTATCACTTATTTTTCAACTTATCAATGGCCAGACAATATTTAGGCCCATACATTCGTTGGATGTAGTTTTCCGCCTTCTGGTTTCTACTGCTCTTAGGTTGAAGCTAGAAGTGTTGATTGAGGCCACTGATGGGAAATGATCCTCATTGATTTCCATGACCTTTTTTGTCAGGGAACTTGAGTATCCCTTTGTTGATCCTATCTTGTATGACATTTCATAAACCCTAACATGCATAAGAGTACGGTTCCATCAATCGTGGTACTTATAAGAAGTCTTTCCTTAGTTCATCCTTGCTGGGAATCCATGGTCTGGCGAAGGTAATGAATTTTCCATTAACCAGAAATCAAATATTTCTCATCTTTGCTACCTCAAAAGCATTGAACCCGTGTACCAACAATCTCAGGCCTCTTCCACAAATCAAGTGCCTTTCTACGAAAAAGAGGATGTGTCAACGTCCTCAGAAGAGATAGATTTGCCACTACCACCTCACGGCTCACCTTCAATAGTTCCTATGGACTTCTTCCCTCCGATAACTTCTTCATTAAGGTGCCTCCTCATATTCTCACACCTTAATCGGCAGAAGTTCATAAAAATCTCTAAAATTCATACCTTGGAATTTTTCCTCAACTCAATGTCCAAACCTCTTTAGGCCATTTTTCACGTACTGTCTCTGGAAGATGGATCTTGCATCTGCTTTTCATTTTCTTGAACTGAGATGAACAAATAAACTAGCCTCCCATTTATTTGAGTCACTCGACTGCTTCGGAATGCACACTTCGCTTAGCCTCTTGAAGAACTCGAAATCGCTCTTTTTCATCTCCTGCCAACTTCGAATGGAGTTCCTTGGCAATTTTGTATACCAGTGAATTGCCCCACAAAGAGTTAGGAAATAGTTCGCTTTCTGAAATGATAGAAATTCTCGTAGTTAGCCAACTCCCACATTGCACAATGAATCTAGCATCATGCTTTAAGGTGGATTGGCCATATTCTCCAGAGAATAAGGAGAAATCAGGATCCGCACTCTTAGGTAGGGTTCTTGTCTATCATTTCAGATATGATTTGTAAGAACTCCGAGAGGCCAATTCTTCCCGTGCCTCCTATATAACTCTTGCACCGCCTATTTGGATTACTCCTAAATCTAGCACAGCTAGTCGCCCAAAAGGGCACAGGAACTTATTGAACTCGATGTCCCCTCGTTGCCATTCACCCTGTAGGCTGTTGCATGATGCCCCTCGTACCTCCATTGAAAAAAAGCCCCTTTATATGCTCCAAGTCAGGTAAGTGATTAGTTTGAGCAAAATCCTCCGAGGGGCTATGGCTTTAGCCGCAGAGGTCTCTTCCACTCGCTACGTTCTCCAGAGTACCACTCTCTTCTATGTAGAGGAAGGTATCTAATCTCTTCCTGCATAGGTGAGCGGTGAAATTCACCAGCTTCTCGTAGGTTCTCAAAATGCTGCTCTCGACACTACAAGAAAAAAGTCTTTCATTGACAGTTTTTCACCGTCAAGATATGGTATATCTGTCAAGAGTGGTTACTTCGTACATATGTTATCTATGCCAATGTCAAGAAAAGTTTAAAGCAAGCTTGACATATATATATATGTTGAGATTTTCTATATTCTATGCCAAGGTTCAAATGAGTTTGACATATATATATGTCAAGATTTTATCTATTCTATGTCAAGGTTATAAGATTACTTGATTTTATGTCAATGTTAACTAAATCTTCTTTTATCATTACTCCATAAAATGTTAAGGTTATAGGTCACATATGTCATGGTTATCTATCACAACAGAAGAAATATCTATAAATTAAATTACAATAATAGCAATCAAGTCATAGAACAATGTAAATAAGTTACTAAACAAATTAAGAAAAATTACAATATAAACATCTAAATATTAGAAACATAATTTGATAAAGGTTTGTTAAGCTACTCTCCATAATGTACAAACTTAAACCTAAAAGTACATCATTTTCTTCATAAGAGGTGGTCTTTGTTTCATCATCATCATTGTTGTCTTCTCAATATATTTTCTGGATACATAAGAACAAACAAAATATTATTAGAATAGTAAGCAATAAAGCACCCAAAAAAATTAATTTAAAGCATGCCTTGAACATAAGATAAAATTTTACATAATATAATGTTGTCACTTTTGGTAAAAGGAATGTAAAATCTAATAGATATACATGATGATAATTGTTTATTTATCAATAAATAAGAAGATAAAAGGTTGTAATTATTTATCTTTATTTTTACTTTTTTATCCTTAATAAAAATCATGACCTACATCTAAAAGATGAGAGAAACAAAAGACAATAGTATAATGGAAAAGTGCAATAATAAGGGATTAGAGAACTAGATTTGATTTAAAAACAAAAAGAGATGTAGAAAATTCCTTTTAATAATGAAATGAATCTAATAAACATGAAGTATAGGAAATAAATAGGTAAGAAAAACACAAAAAAAGTATTGAATAAAGTAGGATAGCTCTTGAAAACCTAATCATGTAGATATAATTTTATTTTTAAATAGACAAAGCTTTTGAAATTTAAAAAAGAAACACATGAAATAGAGCATGGTTCAAGTTTTGTCCGGTGATTGATAGTATACTGCAGAAAGAAGTGGTAAGTGTGTGCAGTATGTGGAGGCAATAAAGTAAACGAGAAAAGTAGGATAAATATGCGAAGAGGTGTAAAAATAGTGATAGTGCAGTGGTGGGTATATAGATAACGAGAAAAATGTGTCAAAAAGTGTGTGATAGTGCAGATAGTTCGTGGGGTCACACAAATTTACACCATGTCGCCTATACCATCTCTCAAAATTCCATGTGTCAGGCCGCATCCATATTCGTCTAGATTTAGATTTGTCCAAAATGTTCTCAAATAGGCATAGATTGTCATGCTTCTTATTTGGTAATGAAAGTTACATGTATATCCTTAAGCATTTATTTATTTTTTTAGACCACCAAACTCGCCATGACTTTTGAAGCTAGATTAACTTCTTTGAAGCTAGATATTAAGGATATTTCATCATGGAATAAAGGCAAAAGAAAAAAATGAAAACATAATCTCACAAATGTCTCATGGTAAGGATAAATCCAAGTCAAATCATTTCCGAACACAAAAATAAAAGAAAATGGAAACCATTAAAGACTTAAAAAATAAAATAAAAACACATCACAACCTCAAGAACAAAAGAGAAACCGAAAGTACAAAGGTCCCCCTTTGGGATCATAATACATGGGTTGGTCCATCAATATGCTTCATTAAGTAAATTAGCTAAAAGAAAAATAAAAGAATCACTCTTGTTAACCTTTAAGTATGCCAAAATATTTTCCAAATAGTTTAAGTGCAAGTAAACCTGCACAAATGACAAATCAACAAACTGCGAGATGTAACTTTATGTACGGGCATCACCATGATAATGTGTTAACAATATTTAAAAGAAACCTTCAATCATTTATAAAACTACATCAATGGAAACAAGCAATTATTGAGCAAGAGCATTGAACTCCATTGTGTACCTAAAATGAGGATGCAGGAGTCTGTAGATTGGGTGCATAGCATTAAGTCGCCGGTTCACTAACAATGATGAATAGCTCCAGAGGGAGTCCTAAGCCTACAAATATATAGTCCAAACCAAGTGGTTTAACTTTGTTTGGATCATTGAATTGTCAAAATTTAGTATGGATTCTTTAAACTCTCTCTCATGTTATAAATATAAGAGTTTTAATGGTAGGATCTACTCCACTATGTTACCACTCCAATATGGATTATAAGTTCATGATTTCATCTGACCTCGCCTTGGGTACACCAACCCTAAGGAAACTAAAGTTGATATAGTAAATAACATTTTTCTCACACCCGACAATGGTTATATTATTTAGAAATTATGATATCCACACTTAATGACAAGAAAATAGAGCATAACATTTGGAAAAAATAAAAAATTTAAGAGAAAATGAATTCACTATTTCACCATCATCATGCCAGTTGGCAAGGCCCAAAATATGTGGAAAATTAGTCAAGTCGAGGTAATTGGAACTTTATTGATTCAGATTCTCTTAAACAAAATAAAAACAAAAAAGAAAAGTAGCATTAGCTTGGCTATGAAAGAATCAAGGACAAAAAGAAAAAAGGAAAAAAACCTTATCCTCTTACCATTTAGCTAGGAAACTGCTTCTGGGTTGATGAAACAATTCGTCTAAGAAACAAGTAAAGATCTAGGTTTCTTTGACCGATATGCTCGGGCTCCAACAAAAACCCTGCCCCTGTGCTACGATATTGATACTGATCTCGGCATGGAGTTAGCATTACAGACCATTGGTGAGGCTTGTCCAATCCATGATGTAGGTTCCTTCTGATGGATGATATTGGCAGACCATGGAGTACTCGATATCGAAGAATTAATTAGTATCCAATATCCCATATATAACAAAAACCTTAAAGATTTTTTTGTTTGACTTTGGAAACACAGCCACCAATCACCAACCAAATACACTTGTGACTTACCTACATATACTCAACCAAAATACACTTGTGACTTACCACATATCATTTGGTGCTTTCAGAATGGACTTCAAAACTAACTTTCTCTCATGCAAAGGGACATGTTAGTGTCACCATGGCTCTTCATACATTATCAAGGATCAAGAGTTGGTAACATCATGCATAGACATTCACCAAAATTGCCTCATTATAATTTCAGCAAGTTGTGCAACTAGATTCTCCACCAAGGACTCCACATCAAGGCTCCATCAAGTTATCTGCTTTTAATCAGAATTTTCATTTCATTTTCACCCATGAATGCATTCAAAAATTCCCATATAAAAAAAATCACACTACAAAATTCGAAGGAGTACAAAGAACCAAATTAAAGCATATATATAAATCTTTCCCTACCCTAGATCTTTTTCCTTAGCAAATGTAAGAAGAAAAGAACTGGATGGAAAGACAAACAAATGTAAATTAATACAATTATTTACATAGTAAGATATATAACAAAGAGAATCGGGAACTTACTACCAACAAATTGTTTCAATGTGTTGTTCCATTGTTGGGTTGGGTGGAAGCTAGGACTTGTAAACAGGAACTGTTAAGATGAAGCCAAGATGATGAGAACCAAGCAGCCTAGACGAGCTTGTAAAGACCGCTTTCCTGGTAGCTCTAGCCCTCAAAAAATTTTCCCGATCCTCCTACATCAGTTATCACCCATGATTTCAAACAAATTGAATATAAACACACAACAACACGTAATGAGAATGAATGAATCAAGTAACGTTTCAATTTTGTCAGACATCATATCAATTGATTTCATATTGTAGGAATTAATTGTTTCATGAGAAAATATCACAGGGGGCATATTTATATATCTGATCGAAGCCTCTCTCCCATTGTCTTTATAATCCACCATGTAACTTCTCAAATCTTCCTCTTTGAATCACTCCTCTTTCCCGCATCGCAACCCCATTCAAAGCAGTAGGCAGCTTAAAAGCAGCTTGTCGCTTGTTCTCAACAAAATATCCTACATCTCACCATGATACACACACAAAATAATACAAACTAAAAACCCATTTTGGTTAGGATTTTAAGATTCACCCAGCTCTTTCTCAATCTCCCTCTCACACACTGGATTGCCATGACTAGCCATAATCACAAACTTCATACTCACACAAGATCTTGAAAGCCCACCCCAACGCCTAAATCATTTTCTCGTAAATCCAACAACCAAAACCTTGAAATGAGGAGAACAACTAATCTAATTGCAGAGACTGAGGGGGAATGCCGTAATGGACTAGAGAAGAATCAAAGTAAGAGCCGCATCATTCGCTGTCGCTCTCCAAAGCCCCGATCTCTCTAAAGCCCCACCCAAAAAACCCTTCCCTCTACCCGCTTTTTTTTCTTCTATCCGACCTCTTATGCCAAACCCTTCTCTTCTCAACTCGGGTTCCCTCGTGGCCTAAAATCTTTTTTTTTTCTAAATAGGTTACCGTCTCTCTCTGAAATCCTAATAAAATTAATAGATGACCCATGCTAAATAAAATTAATTTTATTAGTATAAGTAAATAAAACATAATTTAATTGGATTGGATTTAATTTATATTTATTTAAATAAAATATAATGTAGAAAATTTTATAAACATTTAAAACTATTTTTTATTCATTATATTTTTCAATATTTTATAAATATTTAAAAACTAATTTTCACTAATATTAATAAAATAATTTTTTTTAAATATAAAATAGTTTATAAAATTTTCTATGAAGTAATTTTTATTAATTGGATATAAAACAAATCAATCCTAATAAAATACTTTTTACTAATTGATATTGATTAGTTAACTGAAAATACTTATCATGATTTTTTTAATTGTTATACACTAAAAGAGGTTTAATTGGCTTAATTAAAATTAAAATATAAATATACGTAATTATTGCTTTAATTAAAAGAAGTGGTCATTTCAATTTTTAAGGATTAGTAAGTAATTAGGATTCACACATATCAAAACAAATTATAGTCATTAGTCATTTATTTAATTAGATTGACACATCAAAATATTGACTATGCATTGACTTATAAATTATATGTCAACATTCTATCATATAAGTCATGGAAGAATTTATCAAATTTTAATATATGTCATTATTGGTGTGAACAAGTTGTATTTGTCATGATTGTTTACTTAAATGAACAATAATGATATATATTTGTGTAAGTCAAGATAATATAGTCAACAATCACCTTTTTTCTTGTAGTGCGAGTTCATTAGAAAATTACCTTTTAGGCTTAGAAGCAATTTCCTGCCTTAGTTGCCCCCTTTCTCTAAGATTCTTTAGGATGGATTGAGATTGCTTTTTCATTTCCTCCATAAAGCCACATATTTATTCGCTGATCTTATTTATTGCATGAGAGCCTGAAATTCATTAAAATTATTAGAGAAAATAATAGACACATTCACATTACCTACACTCCTTCCTTCCACTTGTTCAATAGTGTTGTTGGATGGATTCCCCTACTGTCGTACTAGAAAATTCATCAGGTTTTCTATATGTTCTACTGTGGTCGAACTCTTTCCTTCCTATGTCGCTTTAACATCGCATCCTCGAGACTTTACAGTTGTCTTACTTCATAATTTTGATAGCATTCTTAGCAAAATCCACATCCCATCTAAGGTACAAAAAAATATGCTCGATGGATTTTCTAACGACCACCAAAACATACAAAAAGCACATAAATTGGTGAATGTGCGGTCGCATAGGGAAATTATAAGATTTTCAACCAATCAAGGCTAAAGTTTAACTTCTTCTCGCTTAAAATGGATCCCTTACTTTCCTTGATAGTTCCCTTGATTCTGCGAAAATGCCTTGAAAATAGATTGCATGGATTGAATTGAAAGCTAAGAGAAATTTAACGAACTAAATAAAAAATAATCTGATTCATTATGTAATCGACTCAAAACGGCACCGGCAAGAAAACTTTGAAGTAATAAATGCTTGTAAAAAAACATGTAAAAACTATAAGGTAAGAATCTGTAAAGACGCTAATGCACTTGTATAAAAATAAAAGAAATACCGAACGCCTTAAGCTCGCTGAGGTCTTGGTTGATGATCTTCTCAAATCGGCAAGGCTGGAAATATCCTTGAGAAAGATTTATAACTAATTAACCCACTTTTCCAATAATCAAGCCCATGTCTCCACTAATGAGTCTTGTTCCCCAAGTAACTTTTCACACGCCCACGCCCTCTCGCCAGCCGCGAGTTGGAGAAAGCTCTCTCCATTCTTTCGCTTGCAAGACAAAGCCTCAATATTTGGCTTCGGCGGTTTTAAATGTTTTTAAAAAATTACAAACCCTAGAACTTTTTTATGGCTGATTCTCGCGGACTTGACTTTATTAGATTGAGTTGACATATATCTATTCGATCACTCACTATCATTTGGTCCAAAAATTATTTTTAGTGACAACAATGACATTTTTTTTTTTAATTTCTTAGTTATTATCGTTTTTAAAATTTCAAGGAGTAGAAAGCCCAGCTGAGATCCTTACCTATCAAGGTGAAAGATGAATAGGTTCGAACCTAGATGGGACCCATCAATATTTTGGTTTAATTTTGAATTTTCCGTTTAGTAATTTGGTAATAAGTAAAACAGCTTAAGTAGACTTTCGTTCTTTCCTCAATGGAGGAGGTACAAGGAAAAATGAATCCCCATATATATATATATATACTCTGCATTTTCAAATGTTTAGAGCTTTTTTACAAAGATTGAAAACTCTCCAATTTTAACATGCAAACATGCATCTAACAGCTGGAAATTTTTGGAGTCCAGCAAAGAATTGACTATGCACCCATCAAATCGCTGTCATGGTCTCACTGTCTGATGAGAAAATTAATAGTCTTTTTTTTTTTTTTGAGTAAAACAGAAAGGAAAAAAAAAACTTAATCTTTTAAATATTATGTTAATTACATTTTTAACATGTGATATAATTATTCCCTAAAACAATCTTTCACGCAAAATCCATGATATCACTACTGGCATCCCAAAAAAACAATGTAATACGAAACGTTTTGAATCCTGGTAATAATATTGTTAAAGTAGTAGAAAGCCCTGAGCGTTGTTGTTGTGTAGACTCTACTCAATACATAATGAGTTGATGAGGGGATATATCAAAACCTAATTAATAGAATTAAGAATGAGTGACTTTAATATCGTTTGTGAAGAAAGATTTGAGACTTTGTATATATGAAAACCCAATATATTACATGTATAATATAAGGCCTTATATAAGCTAAGCTATACAAACCTAAAGATGGAAAAATACAAATTACCATACATAATAAATCTAACTTGCCATATATAATAATCTAACATCCCCCTCAAACTCATGGTGGTTTAAGAGAAACGATTATGAGTTTAGAAGCTAAAGCTCGAAAAGTTCCTGAAGGAAGTGGTTTGGTGAAGATACCAATCATCCCGAGATGGTCGCATTGAAGTGTGAGGCACTTCTCCCCTCAAAATGACATGTTGAATGAAGTGACAATCTGTAATACCCCAAAATATGTCATAACAGTTTTATAACATGTTTAGGGTGTAATATAAGTTAAATCAGATTTCGGGAAATAAAACTAAGAAACCCAAAAATAAGTAAGGGTAAATTTGTAATTTGTCAAAACATGACACAAAAGTCATAATATAAGAAGAGGATAAGCTATTATGTAATTACCACATAAGTATGGTGCAAATAGAATGTAATTTGAGGACCTAGCCGGTAATTAGCGATTAAAAAGTGGATAAGACCAAGTTTGGCTTTATCTCGGGGAGCAAAACGAGAGAGAATAAAGAAATAAAGAAAGCGAAGAAAAATCGCTTGCAAGGCATGTGGTATGTAGGAAAGGGGAGGAAGTGTTTCTACTTTGAAAATATGATTACATGATCCATAAGCAAGTTTAAAAAGGAGAAAAGAAAAGGAAGGAACAGAGAGTTGTAGAGAGAGACTCCACCTTATCTCTAAGTTTCCCGAGATCGACTACGGCTTCTCGTGGAGCAAGAGGAAGAGTTCATCCTCAAAGCAAGGGCTTTACAGACCTGAGTCAGAGTTTCACACCTCCGAGAGGTAGGGCTTTCTACTTGGTTTGAATCCTCGCTTCAAGGCTATCTGGGGCATGGGCTGGTGTGAGGCCGTGGAGGGCTCTCAGAACAAATTCCCAAGACTTCGACAGCAGCCGAACTTCAGATCAAGTTTTTGACAGTCCGAGGACCGGAAGCCTGACTAAGTAAGTGTCCTGTGTGCCACACAGGCGTTATGGCTAAATGAATAACTAGATTTGGTCAGGTCTTTCCCCAAAGGAAATGTTTACCGCACTTGAACCAAGGAAATAACCCTATTTTTTTATCACACGATTAACCCAACCTAAACCTATTTTTGGATGGGAAATAAAGGTAATTTTGAAGTGAGTCCTTCAAGTACATTGTAGCCACATCAGTGAAATTGATGTTAGGCTTTTGAATTTCTCCATTCAGACCTTTGTAGCCTAAGTTATGGTCCTTTTATCCTGAATAGTCTAATCGCTAGGGTTATGGCCCACCCGGCCAGGTCACTCGACTAGGTCAACTCGGTCGCTACCGGGCCAAATGCCCTGGGCTAGGTCACTACAGGTCACTCACCAAAGTTAGCTCGGCCGTGTCGCCACCTAGGTCAGCCTCCAACTTCGTGACAACCATAACTTCTTCATCCGAACCCGTTTCGTGTTCTGCACTCTATAAAGCCCATCGAAATGGGCGAAGATTTCATCCATATTCCCGTGGAGTATAGTGGTGATCATAACTAATGAAATCGGCGTTTTTCTAGGCTTCGGCTCAGTAGGGCTGGCTATACATATGTGGCCTAACTTACTCCGCTTATAACTTTCGCTTCAACTCAAGCCAATGTTCTCGACTCTATGGAAAGTCCGAGTCTAGAATCCATCCATATATAGCTTGATGAAATTGAATGATATTAAATGTACTATAAGCATACATGGTAACTATAGTTATTCATGCATATAATGAAATATGAAAATGTAAAATATTTAATAAATGGTTGTAATATCGTATATGATTGGTCGTATGACAATAATTATTCTGAATATGAGATATGTAATCGAATAAAATACACATGGATTGTCTATTTAGAACCCGGCAGAGGGATAGATGGGCATGCCTATTAGTGGAAAAATGTTTGTAACATACCGACCGCTTGGTCCCGTTTAATATTACAGGCCTTCGGCCTTATAGATGGTCATTGTCTCTTATAATGATAACAATTTCACTTTATGACCTGGGCCATTGTCTCAAGATAATGATAACAGCCGACCCTTATACATATATCACTGCTTCGCATGAGTACAAATTCATCTAACCCTTATAGTTTCTTTATCCAAGTTCTAAGGTTTATCCAAGCATGAAACATAAACAAATGACTCAATATGACATATGAAACAGATATGATATGATAAGAGAACCATAGCACCGCTTATACGATGACAAGATATTGTGATATAACATGAAGCAAAGTGTAAAATGATAAGAAATGAACATGGTATATAAATAAATATGAAATATGTATAAGCATGTTTAAATGATATGATATGTGAGATGTGTATGCATGTGTATAGAAGTGTGATGACCCTTGTTGGTGTTGTCCATATGTATTAAACTCCACTGGGTTATAAGTTTAGCATGAGTGTTTCACTGTAGGTATAGGAGAAGCAAAATGAGAAGTTCGACACCTGCACATCAACAACCACATCACCTAGGTGCCCACTAGAAGACCATTTGGTCTATTTTTGTTTATGTAGTTTTGGTTTCTTTTGTAAACAATGTAAATATTGTAAATGTTGAACATTTCCATATATAGAGCTTGTATATATTTTGTAATCCCACATATGTAATATAGTACAAGTTAAATGTTTAACATTATATGAACGTAACAAACTAAAGTTTATAAGTTTAAAGAAAATGACACTCTCGCTCAACACCGAAAGCTTCTGCCTGGGGGCTTCACAGTTAGGTGGTATCGTGAGCCTAGGTTTAGGCGCTTCAAGAGTCTTAGGATTGAGGATACCACATAGTAATGTGTTGGCCTAATGCTGATGTCCTTTGTTTTATATTGTTTAGAATGATCCACCTCAGAAGTTGTAGATGAAACACTTAAAAACATCAACTTTATCACACCCCACTCTACTAAGGTGTTGCAGTTAGCCCACCCTACGTAACCCCCCACCAAGCATTCCAACAACTGAGAATCCCGTGAAGGGGTCGTGTTGCTTGTCGAAAAACCCAGAAAAAAATTTTTTTTCTTTCTAACCTAGATTTTATGTACCCAATACCAGATACAGACATCCCAAAACCTCGATATACACTTACACTTTTTAAACATGGAAACCAACAACACTTTCACAAAGAGCCTCGATCATCACATTTTCATAAACAAAAAATCAGTGTACATACATATAATAACTGGTATTAAATTCAAAGTATTTCCTAACACAAGTTATTTAATACAACATTATACTAGAAGTCAGGAGAATACTAAAATGCTCTTAGCGTCCGCACTGCACTAAAAAATAGTTTTTAAAATAGAAATAATGAGCTAAACGAGCCTGAGTGTATGCTTTATAAAATGTTGCTTTTTCGAAAATGTCATAAAACTGTGAAACTATATTTTACAACATTTTTCGTAAAACCTTGTTTGCTTTGTTATAAAAGTTTATAAAACTTTTCATAACTTCTTGCTTATAAGCTACTTAAAAGTTTCTAAAACTTTTCATAATTTCTCGCTTTTGTTTTTAAAAGTTTCTAAAACTTTTCATAACTTTGCTTGCGCTGGGCTTCTTAAAAGTTTCCTAAAAACTTTCATAACTTCTGCTTGTTTTCTGTTTTAAAAGTTTTTAAAACTTTTCATAACTTCTGCTTGCTTTGCTTTAAAAGTTTCAAAACTTCATAAAATGTCCATTTTAAAAGTTTCTAAAACTTTTCATAAAATGCTTGTTTGCTTACCAAGTATTGATAAACTATATGAAAATGCTTATGAATAAAGATCAACCACTGAGGCCTTTCTTGTTTGTTGAAAATCTCTAGTAAATACGGGAGGGCTTCAACGTACGATGGAAGGACTTGGATCCACATCACCTGTGGAAGGGCCTTGGGCTCCACATCACCTTTTTCAGCAATGGTGGGAAAGACCTTGGTCTACGTCACCATATAATAGCTAGCGCGCTAACCCTATATACTCCAGTACGTGCCACGGTCCCCTTTAATATGCTACATGATTTAATCTTAAGTCGCTAATCGCGCAAATCTAAAACGACAATGACGCCCTAATCTCACCATGCACGCACGAAATACCTTTTGACGCAGATGCTTGCTTAAAAACTAGGATTTTTAAGGCCTGTTTTATAAAACACACTTATGGTTTTACAAATCAAAACCATTGCTTGCTCTTGAAATATGGTTTTACAAATCAAAACCATTGCTTGCTTGCTTTTCAAATATGGTTTAATACTTAAAAACCATTGCTTGCTTGCTTTTTAAATATGGTTTAAAATCAAACCATTGTTTGCTTGCTTTTCAAATATGGTTTAAAATCAAAACCATTGCTTGCTTGCTATTTGAAATATGGTTTTACAAATCAAAACCATTGCTTGCTTGCTTTTCAAATATGGTTTAATACTTTAAAACTATTGCTTGCTTTCTTTCAAATATGGTTTAAAATCAAACCATTGTTTGCTTGCTTTTCAAATGTGGTTTAAAATCAAAACCATTGTTTGCTTGCTTGAAATATGGTTTAATACTTTGAAACCATTACATATCAGTGTAAAACGATTTATAAATAATACACTAGTATTTAAAAATAGAGTTTAGAACACTTACCTTTCCGATTACAAAACTTGAGCACGACTTCACTTATTTTCCTCCTCCACTTTTACCCTACACACTCAAGAGAATACGGTGAAAACATTAATCGCCTGCATAATCGTAAAACTTAACGTAGGCTTACAAAGTGACTATATTGAAACGGATTCGGATTTTAACGAAACTTCACACGCAAGTCACAACATTAGGGTCACACAACACATGAATCCAAATGAACACCTACTCCTGAGCACAAAGCCCCTAAAAAAAAAAAAACCACTCATTTTGGAAAATTTTTTTTCCAACAGTACTCTCTGGACTTTATTACCCAAAATTTATTCAAACGGTCTTCAAAATTTATGAAACTATGCAGATCAGTCCTTTATATATCCAATAACATCTCTTTAAATTTTCAATGTAAAATTCCTTCTCTAAGGCCCTCAACCACACAACACAAGTTACAGCATTTTTGATGCCAAATTGGTTAGCTCACTGGATCACCTACTGTTATTCTTGATTTCTGGGGTCTTAACTCCATAAATTGGAAATGGTTTCTTCACTCATTTGAATATATGGTTCTAAGGTTTATTCTTCAATTTAAATCACCCAATTTGGATCACCAAAACTCAGGTTATTGTATTTTACATCTAGATTACTCAAATTGGCATAACATATCCGCATTATTAGCTCCACTTTGACATATTTCTAGGCACTTTGAGTTTCATAATTTTCATACACTTCCTCTGGCAAAAGTATTTACCTAGAAGTCTATTTTAATCTATAATTTTGAATCACTCAATTTGATGAGTGAAACTCAACTTATGGCCAAACACTATAACAATACCCAAAACAGAAGATAACCAAAATGAAGCTACATTTACTCACCTTAAGTCCGTATTTGGGAGCCTTAGAGTTACAATTTTCTCTTGGTCCCTTCTATAAATTTGTATCCCTATCTCTTATGGTTCTTTACCAATTGGAATCAATTCATTTGGATGATTATAACTTAATCTATAGTCAAAACAAGAACATGAGTTTTTTACAAAATTTTGACAGCATTTCCTTTGAAAACCCAACATTCTCCTTTTTTTTCTTTTTTTTTTTACAACCATTTCTCAAAACCAATCCAACCAATCAAGACAATACAAAACAACCTCAAAAACCAACATGGAATTTACCCAAAACCACACCACAACACTTGTATTGGTGGTTTGGAACTTCATATAACCAACCCTAGGTAAAAATCCCAAGAATTCATACTAAGGTCCACCAATCCATATAAAACCATAGAAATATGATGGACTCCATATTTATCTTATACCAACTAGGGTTTTTACTCACACAACTTCAACAATTTAGGGTTAGATACTTAACAAAACCCTAGGGTTTGGAACAAGCCAAAAATCCATACAAAACCAAACCCATACAAGAATCCAAAAATCCATACTCTATTTCTTCTCCCTCTCTTCTTCTCTCCTCTTCTTCCTTCTTCTCCCTCTCTACGGTTGGCTCTTCCCCCAAATGCCTAAAATATGAGAAAGAGACACTTCATTCTCTTTTATATACTTAAATTTTCCTTAATTGTAATTAGGTCCTTCATCTCTCAATTGTTTGTAAATCAACTTATGTTATTTCTACTTCAGCTCCATCATCTTTCTCATCTATGTCCTTATGTCCCATTTGAAAAATTACAAATTTACCCTTTGTTCTAGTACAAAATTCGGTTAAATCAATTTATCATCTCGTCACCATCCTAAAACAACTCCCAAAAATACTACAATGGCACTTAAATAATTAGGAAAGTCTTTTGCACATATGCGCCTCACTTAAGCATCGTATCGTACACCCTCTCGGGACGGGGCGTTACACCTTTGGATCAATCTACTTCTGGTCCATCTGATTAAATGACAAACGAATATGCTTCAACTGAAGCATTGGTAAAAATCTCTCAGGATTTGGCAAGGGTCTTAGATCGACTCACGGCCCCTCGAGCTCTAAGGGATTCAGTAAGAAAGCATGGAGTGGAAGAATTCCATGGTACAAGTATGGAAGAGTCCGCAAGCCGAAGCATGGAAACTGGAAAGGGCTCTCTAGATGAAGTTAGATGCCTGACCAAAGGCCACATGTGTAGTTTCATTACGTAAGTGCGCCTATGATTGTTGGAAGCTGGTTTTGAGTTTGATTTAATATGAGGAATGGATTGGTTATCCAAACACAAGGCCATAGTTGATAGTGATAAGAAAATAGTCATGTTTAAATGTCCTGACCTATTCGAAGTAACAGTACAGAGTATCCAATCTAAACCAATACCGAAAGTTATTTCAAATGGCGGATGCTCGATTACTTTCTCTCGAGAAAAGGTTAGAAGCCTTTTAGCTTGGATTCCTTTGATTCCAAAAGAGAGCAAGTGAATTTCGAAAATATTCCTGTGATTAGGGAGTTCCCTATGTATTTCCCTAGAATTGACGGAGTACCACTTGAAAGAGAAGTGATTCTATTGAAGTAAAGCATGCGAACTCCTATTCGAGGGCACCCTGCGATGGTGGTCTAACTGAATCGAAAGAGTTGAAGACTCAGCTATAGGAGCTATTAGATAACGGTTTTATCCCAACTAGTGTCTCACCTTGGGGTGCGCTGGTTTTATTTGTTAAGAAGAAAGATGGCACTCTTCTGATGTGTATCGACTATCTGGTGAAATAAACAAGGTGACAGTTAAGAATAAGTATTCGTTGCCAAGAATAGAGGATTTATTTGACCAATTGAAAGGAGCGAGGGTCTTTTCAAAGATAGACTTGCGATCGGGATATTATCAACTCCAGGTAAAAGAGGTTGATGTCTCGAAAA
This sequence comes from Tetrastigma voinierianum, assembly GCA_016808115.1. Classification (NCBI taxonomy): domain Eukaryota; kingdom Viridiplantae; phylum Streptophyta; class Magnoliopsida; order Vitales; family Vitaceae; genus Tetrastigma; species Tetrastigma voinierianum. Next base: position 87,522 of record JAEQBH010001114.1, read on the forward strand.
CAGCTTTCAGAACCCGTTATGGCCACTATGAATTTTTAGTAATGCCATTTGGGTTGACCAATGCTCCTGCTGCATTTATGGACTTGATAAATAGGGTTTTCCACCATTATTTGGATCAATTTTTTGTGGTATTAATTGATGACATCCTAGTGTATTTTAAGGATGCACAGAACATAAACACCATTTCCGAGGATAGTATTGCAAACTTTGAGAGAGAATCGCTTATTTGCAAAGTTAAGTAAATGTGATTTTTGTATTTAAGGAATGTCATTCCTAGGTCATATTGTATTTTCCAGTTATTAGAGTGGAATCTACGAAATTGAAGCAATCATGAATTGGAAGCCACCCTAAAATCGAGGTGAGAAGTTTCTGGCTTAGTGTTATTATCTGAGATTTGTAAGGATTACAGCATCCCGACTTACGAGATTACCTCGAAATGAGTGAAGTTTGAGGATGATAAGTGCCAATCCGTGTTTGAAACAAGAAAGAAATATCAATGGGGCACCAAGAGTTGATCTCAAATTTCTACTGCAGGGATTATACTATGTACAATGATGCTCGAGGATAGGTCTGGGGATGCGTATTGATGCAAGACGGGAAAGTGGTGGCTTATGATTCCAAACAGTTGAAACCACATGAACAAAACTATCCCACTCATGATTTGGAGTTAGCAGCTATAATGTTTTCTTTGAAGATTTGGCGACACTAGCTATATGGAGAAAAATGTGTGATTTTTATCGATCATAAGAGCTTGAAATATAGCAACTCGTATGACATGAACTTGAGGCAACGCCTGGTTGGAATTGGTTTAAATACTATGATTGTATACTTGATTAACAATTTAGAAAAGCAAATGTAAGTGGTAGATGCCCTGAAAAAAATGATTTTCGCTTGTCTTGAAAGACAGACCGAGATTTGATTGCGATGGAGCCTTGTTGGCCTAATTGAGTTATAACCGACGAAGCAAATGATAGTAAATGCTCGTAAAATGATACCGTTACAAGAGATAGTTCGAGCTTAGTCATTATTGGAGACATGATCGACAGCTATAGATGAAAGGGAGGTTTGCTGTACAAGAGTATATTATGTACCGAATGATATGGATTTGAGAAAGAAGATATTATATGAAAGCCACAATATCGCTTTTCACTACGCACCCCGGAGGTAATAAATGTACCAGATATGAAGCCAGTACTATTGGTGGCAAGGATGGTGCTGACATTTCGAGCACGATCTAAGTGTCCGACGCGGTCGCTAGCAAAGGTCGAACACCAAGTACCATCCACATTGAATCCCCTTCCAATTCCCCAATGGAAGTTGGATAACATTACTATGGATTTTGTATCCGGTTTTCCCCTCACCCAAAGAAAACATGATGCGCTGGGTAATCAGGGATGACGACTCAAGTCTATTCACTTCCACCAACCACTTGACTACTCCATAGATTGTCTAGCGGAACTTTATGAGTGAAAGTGTCGATCGCATGGGACTCTTATCGATAAAGGTCCAACCGCAATCCATGGTTTACGCTAAGGTTCGGGAAGGAATTCATAAATGCCTTTGGCACGACTGAATTTAGCATCATTTCCATCCACAAAATGTATGGCCCGAAAGAGTGATACGTGTTGGAAGATATGTCGAGGTCGTGGTATTAGATTTTTCGAAGTCGATGCAGATTCCACTATGGAATTTGCCTATAACGCTTATCGCCCCAAGATGGTATGGCCCTTCCGTATGAAGCTTTGTATGGAAGAAGATGTAGAAATCCTATGTCGACTCCGGAAGAAATGAGCATAAAGTGATTGGTCTAAGATATAAAAGATATGGAAGAGAAAGCGCAGTTATCGAAAAGGTTAAAGGCTAGCTTAATGATCGACAAAAATCTTATGGCGATTTGAAGAGGAGAGACATTGCATATGAAGTGGGAGACGAGGTCTTCTTGAAAGTATAGCCGTGGAGGAAGCTCACTATGGTAAAAGGAAAATTGAGTCCGAGGTTCAGGGGCTACATGTGTAACACCCTCGAAATATCACCCAGCAAGCCGCATGCTGGGGTGTAATAAAAGCTAAATTGAATTTTGAAAAATAAGACGAGACTGAATAGTATCAAAATCAAGGGTAAAGTGGTAATTCACCACTGAGGACCCAAATGTCATAATATAAGAAGAACCAAGAGGAATTAAGAGAAATTAATGTGAAAATAGAAGAAGAAGAAGGATTTAGAATGCAAATTGAGAAACTTAAAAGTAAGAATATTAAAATTGCTGGAATGGCTCAAGGAAGCCTAGAAAATTCTCTAGATCTCGGATGACGAAACGGATTGCGCCGTTGAATTCATTTAGCGGTCTAGTGACCCGTAAAAGTTTCACAAATTCGAGACCTGGTCGAAATATTTTAATGGCATTTTCCGTGATAAGTCGCCGTTGACTTCAGTGGACAAGATTTTTACGAAATCCTAAGTCGTAGAAATGACATGGGCTAAGTTCATTTAAAATAAAGTGAACTAAAAAGAAATAAAAATTTTCAGGGAAAAAATGGACCTGAATGGAATAATATGAGCTATGGATCCAAATAATAATAATAATAATAATAATAATAATAATAATAAAATAAGAATAAAAAAAGAAACAAAATGTGGTCTCAAACGAAATAAGGAGACGTGAGAGAGAGCTGAGCGTGAGAAAATTTTTTATTTTTTTATTTTTTCTTCTCTTGCTTCTCTTTTCGATATACGAGTTTTGATCATTGAATTGCCGCCAAGAACGAAAGTTCATTTACTCGATGAGGGCTACGTGAGTACCAAAAACACGGGATTTCGCTGAGAATTCAAGTAAGAAGTTCGGGAAAACCCAATTTTGGCATTTTCTCAGATCTGCGGCGCTCGGATGGGTCAGACTGGCCTGACCAGCAGACAAAGTCGATCCAAGCATCGCGAGCCACGCGTGGTACCAAAATCTTAGAGTTTCATCAAACCCATGAGGTAAGGAATTTTCCCATTTGAAATAAAAAGCCATGCATGCATAGGTTGTCGAGGGGCCGAAATAGGTCACAGATTTAGTCCCAAGATTTTGGGACTGAATATTGGAAATTTTCGAGATCGATTTCGAGTAGCCCGATCAGACAAGGATATACATTAGATAAAGAATAAGAATATATATATGAATATATGATATAATATGTATAGATGAATAGTATGAATATAGGAATATATGAAATGAATATATGATAGAAATACATGAGATTATGAAGTATACGATTAGACATCACATGCTAGAAATGCACAAATGATAGGAAAATAGTTACATGTATGGTAAAGAATTATGAATACAGTAAATTGAAGTTAAAAGATATATGAAAAATATAAAGATACAAATATATGGTTGTGTAAATATTTATATGATTAACAATAACAATAATTATTCTGTGAATATGAGATATGTATTGGAACATAAAATACACATGAATTATCTGATTAGAACCTAGTAGAGGGATAGAGGGCATGCCTATGTGAGATATAGTCACGCAACATTACTACATGGTAGACATCGAGGCCCCATTTCCTTGGTCGATGAGATAGATCCTGCTTGGGATTATAGTGGCCCTGCTTAATATACAGATGAGATCATTGTCTGCAGACAAAGGATGATACTCTTCTGGTATACGGCCCGCTGGGTCACATATTATATGGCATAGGTCACTGTCAGACAAACGATGATACCTGTATATATTGCACAGAGATCACTGCTTCGGCATAAAGATAAGACCTTCTGGTACGCGCATATTTCGTATCCGTCTCTAAGGTATTTGCAAGAACATGAAACCCAAAAGAAAATGACAAGTATATGCAAATGAAATGTATGTAATATATGACATGATATGAGAAGCATAACACCGCTTATGCGATGATAGTATACAAGCATAAGAACAAGAAGTAAAGTACAAGATGACAGATATGAAATAAGACAGTATGAAAAGTACAGCAATACATGAAAAGTATATGAACAAGTACACATATGGAAAGAGAAAAGTATATGACCAAAGATACAAGGTTAAGAAATAAAGTGTCAATGACACGAAATGCACATAATATGAATGTACAAGATATGGAAAGCAATAAAGATATGAAAATCATAGGAAACTATAGTATATGAAAAGTACAAGATAAAAAGAATGACAAACATGATGAGATTCCCTCTCGACCTGTCGTCAATTCTATACGTAGTGAAACGCAAATGTAAAATATATGACAAATATAAGATCGTATAAGAAAATATATGATAAAAACAATATGTAAGAAATGAATAGTATAGCATGGGCGTAGCCACTACATGAAAGGGAGACATGATATAGGTACAAGATAAGAAATGATATATGTAATAGTATAAAATGTAATAAGCCTATAGAACTCCAAAGATGAAAAAGACTAGAAACAGTGAAAGACAAGATGAAAGCATACAAAAGTACCATATATGAAAAGTATAAGAATGTAGATGTTTAGGACAAGATAAGATAGGTTATATGAAAGTATTTGAGATATGAAAGATATGATACATGCACAAGATAATGAACATGAAAGGAAATGATGAAAGTATAGGAAACTTGCAAAGAATATGATACAAGAAATAATATGAAATAGGATCATATATGATTATGCTAAATGACAAGAAATAGGCAAAGTATATGTGATAGATATGAATGATATGATATATGCACATGTTTGAACCACATGAAAGGCATTAGATAAGATGATGAAAGTGTTAAGCCATAAGTATATGATCTGTATGGTTATAAGAATGTATTTGATTAAGCTTGCGACGATCAATGTTATTGGTCGTCCATGTATATGTTTTCCCACTAAGCGTAAAGCTTAGCACGAGTTTTTAATCCGTGTAGGTACAGAAGGTAATATAAGGATAGAGGACAGACATCCCACATCACAAGATTGTGCCATCTCGAGATAGTGCTCACCGTAACCGTTCGCAATCTCCCGACATTTTATATGCGTATAGTTTTGTAATAGTGAAATTGTAAGAGTACAAGTAAAGGGACTCTGTATATGTGTATAGAATATAATGAATGCCATTATGGTGGTATGTATATGTATAGTAAAAAGAATTTTTGCGACATGTAAATTGCATATGAATGAGGAAACAGGACATGTGTCAAGATCGAGAAAGAAAAGGTTAAAGAGTCCCAAATAATGGCGGTGACTTCGCTTGACACACCCCATCGGGTGTCGTAAAGGTTGGGGCTACAATATGAGGTTTTGGAACGACCGCTCAGGGCCATCGTTTCGCACTCCCTCCGTAATTTGCTAAATTACACGATGTGTTTCATGTGTCGATGCTTTCGAGATACCGCCCGATGAGTCACACATACCGCTAGTGCAAGATACAAGTACGAGGATTTTTCATATGCGATGAGGAGCCAAAGGCTATTCCGCTCGAGAGGAAACAATATGAACAAACAAGTACCATAACAATTACGGCAGGAAGAAGTTACTGAACCGAAACAACTATGAAAGCGCAAAGATCCGAATCCTTCATCATGTAAATGAGACCTAAATTTCTTTAAGTAGGGAGAGTTGTAATATCTAAAATATGCCCTAACAATTTTATAACATGTTTGGGGTGTAATATAAGTTAACTGTAATTTTCGAGAAAATAAAACTAAGAAACATGAAAATAAGCAAGGGTAAATTTGTAATTTGTTTGAAAAACAAGACAATAAAGTCATAATATAAGAAGAGATATGCTATTATAGAACTACCATAAGTATGGTGCAAATAGAATGTAATTTGAGGACCTAATGGTAATTAACATTAAAATAGTGGGATAAAGCACCTAAGTTTGGTCTTATCTTTTGGGAGCAAAAACGTAGGATAGGAATAAAGAAATAAAGAAAAGGAAGAAAAAATCATGAAAAGGCATGGCATGTAGGAAAGGGGGAGGAAGTTTCCTCCTTGAAAATACAATTAAGGGTGATCCATAAGAAAAGGAAAAGGAGAAAGAAAGAAAAAGCCAAGGGAAAGAAAGAGTTGCAGAGAGAGACCTAATCTTCTCTCTAAGTTTCCCGACGATCGGACCGGCGTTTTAGGTGGAGCAAGAGGAAGAGTTCATCCACGATAAGGCTTCGTGATAGAGACCATAGTTGAGGAGTTTCAACAAACTCCAAGAGGTGGGCTTTTCTTCACTTGGTTTAATCCTCGTCTAAGGGTCATTCAAAGGCAATGTGGGTTATGTGAGGCCGTGAGGGCCGTGGTGAACCGTCCCAAGACTTCTATTGCCAGGCCGGAACTTCCAGACTGCTTTCTGATAGTCCGGGGACTGAGTTTCGGACCATAGTCCTATGTTCCATTAATAGGTGTTATATGGCTAAATGAAAATCTAGATTTACAGAGTTCTCAAAGGAAATGTCTAGTTGCAATTTGAACCAAGGGAAATTACCCTATTTTTTTTATCATACGCATTAATCGGACCTTAGAACTGGTTTTTGGGTGGTAAATAAAGGGAATTTGGTAGTGATTCCTTCAAGTAAATTGTAGCCACATCAGTGAAATTGATGTTAGGCCTTTGAATTTCCTCCATTCCTGACCTCAGAGCTCCAAGTTATACCTTTATCCTAAATAGTCTAATCGACCAGGCTCACACAGGTCGCCTTCGCCGTGTCACCAAGCAGGTCACCACTAGGTCAGCTCGACCAAAGTCAGTTTGGCCAGATCACCGTTAGGCCAACCTGGGCTGAAGTCACCTTTGGAAGGTCGCAATTTAGCAGTCGACTCTCCAACTTCGATCTAATTGTCCTTCGCCCTGCATCTCGTTTCTAAAAGTCTCGGACTATATGGAAAGCCGATTGAGTCAAGATTCCATTCATATTCCTGTGGAGTATAGTGGGTTATCATAAACTTAATGAAATCGATGTTTTTCTAGGGCTGCTGGTCGGCTAGGGCTGGCTATACATGTGTGGCCTCCAACTTCGAAAGACCATAACTTCTTCGTCCGAACTTCGTTTCGGATGTTCTTGGACTCTATGGAAAGCCCTTTGAGTCTAGAATCCATCCATATATAGCTTGATGAAATTGGAATGATAGTAAATAGCCTTATAAGAATACATGGTAACCATATTTATTCATGCATAAATGAAATATGAAAATGCAAAGATACAACAAATGATTGTAAAGATCGCATATGACACGATGAGTAATAATTATTCTGAATATGAGATATGTACCGAACATAAAATACACATGGATTGGTTCGCTTAAAACCCGGTAGAGGATGGATGGGGCATGCCTATTAGGAAAAAATAAGTTTGCAAGATATTAATCACGTACTCGCTTTCGCCATTACATCAGCTTTCGCCCCATTTGGCCATTGTCTCGCATAATGATAACAACGCCTTTCTGGGCTCTTATAGGATAGTCATTGTCTGCATACGATAATACTTCAGTTCTTTATAGACCATCGTTTGTACAAAGGGAGTATAGTGTCTTTCTTGTTCTTTATAGTTTCCTTTTATCCACTTCTAAGTTTTATGTGCATGAAACATAAAACAAATGACTCGAATATGACATATAAATGATATGATATGATAAGAGAAGACAGTACCGCTATGCGATGACAAGTATACCGTGACAAGAACATGAAGCAAGGTGTAAATGATAAGAAATGAAATATGGTATGATATAAATATGAAATATGTATACATGTTTAAATGATATGATATGAGATGTATGCATGTGTATAGAAGGCATGACCCTTATTAGAGATCATCCATATGTATTAATTCCCACTAGGCTATAAGCTTAGCACGGGTGTTTCATCCGTGTAGGTACAGGAGAAGGAGAAACGAGAAGTTCGGATACTCCACATCTGCAACCAAGGCTAACACATCACTAGGTGCCCATTGGAAGACCATTTGGTATTTTTTTATATGTAGTTTTGGTTTATTTTGTAAACAATGTAAATATTGTAAATGTTGAACATTTCATATGGAGCTTGTATATTTTTTAATCCGCTGCTACATAATATAGTACAAGTTAAATGTTTAACATTATATGAACAAACAAACTTAAAGTTTATAAGCTTAAAAAGCGACACCTCGCCTCTACACCCGTGCTGGGTCGGGGGTACACAATCAATCTCAATATGTTTAAGACGCTCATGGAAGACATCATAATGAGCACTTGAAGAAGCACTTCGACATCACAATGAAGTTTAGCTGCGTGGAACAATCAACACCAAGATCCCGTGAGTAACCAAATAAGTCCAATCAGAGTAGCTTCCAAGGCTCTATATTCTCGTCAAGTAGAACGAGCAATCCATCAAGCTTGTTTCTCGCTTTCCAAGAGATAGGAGAATCACTCTAGAAGAAAACAATATCCCGTAGTAGACTGACGATCATGGGACTAACTACCCAATCTCAGATCCGAATATGCCCGAAGAGTTAATGAAGAATGGAAGAAAAATGAAGACCATCAAATATGGTGCCTTTCAACATCAAGAATCCTCGAGAGCAACAACATAATGAGGAGATCCGGGGCAACATAAACTGATTGATTACACGAACTGTATAGGAAATATCGTGGCTTGTGTACATAGTGAGATGATTAGACTCCTGGGTTTCATCTCAGAGAGAATAAAGATCGATAAATGATTCGCCATCATGAGAATTGAGGCGAAGCATATTCAATAGGTGTGTCGACCATCTTGCTATCATGATACCGGTCGAAAATTAGATTAGAAGCATACTGGGCCTAAGTAAGAATAAACTATCCGCAAAAAGAGACTTCAGGACCAAGAGTACTAAGAGGGTCGTAGATCCTTCATTTCACTGACGACAAGTAAAGTGCTTTAGATCCCGAACACCCCGCATATCATCAATTGCATTACCCATCATCATATACAAGAGAGGAGAATAGTAATACCATGACCGCACTGCCTCAAAAAAGAGTTGTATTAAGTTAACCGCCCGAAACCAGCGCTGAGAATAGAACTAAACTTTGCAAACCATGCTCGAGGAGCTTGCTTACACCATAAAGGTTCATTAGTCACATAATCTTATGAGGGAACCCTGCAGGGTGAGAGAGTAAACAGAGAAGCTTCATAGACTTCCTCTGAGATTTCACCACATTAAGAAAACATTTTTGACATCCATCTAAAAGAGTGGGCTTACTCATGAAAGTCGCTAAACGACAATAAGAATCCTCGACAGAAGAAAGTCAGTTTTACAGGAGCAAAAGTCTCTCATAATCAATCTCATACCCGAGTAAACCCCGGGGCAACAAGGAGAGCCCAGAGCACCCTGTCATCTGATCAAGCTCATCTTATAAAAACCCGATTTACAACCGGGAGCAAGAGATTGCCAAATGGGAGATCAACCAAATCCCATGTTCCATTTTATGCAAAGATCCAACTCTTCTTCATAAATTGCCGCCATAGCGGTTGGGGGAGGAAGCCCCATGAAAAACTGAGGTTCTTGAGAGAGGCAAAGCAGAAAAGAATGAAAGTCACGAAGGTGAGAAGGAAGAGAAGTTACCCAATGAACGCACGAAGTGCATGAGTCAAGGACCACAGGGATCCACTGCCAACAAGCAAGATAGTGGGCACATCACATCAAGTATGGAAGCTTCATCGATGTATGAGAAGGAACATCGTATGAAGGGAGACTTGAACAAAGAGGGAGATTTAGGAAAAGGTCAAGGAGAGGATCGATAGAGGAATTGGGGAACAGAACATGAGGTAGTTATAAAACATTTTCAGGTTCCAAAAAGAGCAACATGCCGAACACGAAGACGTCATTAATGGGATCATAACACTATAAAAGATTTTAACCAATTCCATACCTAAGAAACAACAAACGAGAACGACCAAGTTTTGTTTTTCTATGATTCAAGAATAACAAAACAGCACACATCCAAAGACTCTAAGTAAGCTTCATAGGAGGAGAAGAACCAAACAAATGATCATAAAGAGTTTGATTCTCAATACGGGAGAAGGACACTCGATTGATGGTGGGGCCCACAGAAGAGCGCTTCCCAAAATCGAGAGGAGTAGAAGTTTAATAATTAGTAGTACGAACAACATCAAGCATATGACTAAGTTCTGGCACTTCGCACTACCATTATCAGGAAGACAAGAGGAACAGGGTCAAATTGATGTAGAATAAAGGTAAATCTGCTATGGGCTTTATATTCTCACATCGATCCGAAAACTTTGATAGGCTTAGAAAATCGGTTTCAACTATTTCGATAAAGTCGTGGATATATTTGATAAAGTTCAAAACGATTTTTGAAAGTATGTAAAACCAAGTATATCGGGAAAACTCACCACAAATAACAGTAACGTGGACCCACCCCGGAGTAGAATGAGAGAGGGGCCCCAGACACTTTAATGAATAAGATCAAAAAGAAAGAGCATGAGAAACACCGTTATTAAATGGTAAAACCAAAGCTTGTTTGCCAAATTGACAAGGCATACAATCAAAACTCTTATTTGAAACTAAACCTAACAAAACCCTAGAAACCAGTTGTCCCTATGATAGATGCATGACCAAGGCGAGAATGCCATAAAGCAAGAGAAGAAGTGCTCTGTCCTGAGATGGTAGAAGCAGAGAGACAAGAGGATGGTAAATGAAGAAAGATGAGCTCAAACAACCTTCCAACCTTACGGGCGATCCTGACGATCTGTCCCGTCCGAGAATCCTACACAACCACACCGGCAGAGGAAAAGGTTAGAGCAGGTCAGCGTCGCCCAACATAAGATTAGCGAGTGTGTTCAGAACTGCAACATCGAAACATACAAGGTCGGGTGTCGAGACACATTACATGAGAGACACATAGGAGAACCATTTAAAAGATATATGGTAGGAGAGAAGTAGAAGGTGCGAAGGTACATCAGAGAAGAAGTCATATGATCAGCAGCGTAATCCGTTAGCCAAGCAGAGAACACTACATCATAAAGAGCAGCTATTGACGTGACCGAAGATGGAAGATACTAACCATATCCCGTAGATCCGCTATAGAGAGAGATGAGGCGTGATGCACTTGGAATGGGAGTCCATGTGATGATAATCTCGCACTGGGTCAAAGCAAGAGGTTCAAGAATATCAGAGTACAGGTTTCAACGATAATGACCTCGTTTTATAGAAACCGGCAGATAAGAAGAGACTTCTTATCATATGCCTTCAGACATTATTCCCTTTGCCTTTTGTCATAGGTAGGTGAACCAATGTAGGGAAAACAGGAGTAATAGTCTGCGAACAGCTTACTGGAGCAGCAAGAACCACGGTCTTCGAGAGAAATGGGTTCGCTTGAAGAGTGGTCCATTATCAACTAACTTATGAAGGCTTCAGAGATTGTCGTAAAGGATCCTGATGGAGAATATGACTGGATAATTCAAATCCCACCACTAAGCCCATTAGGAAACTAAAACAAATAGTTCTTGTTTACTGTGAAACATAAAACACCTGTGTCAAGAGAATTAGAGAGAGAACCTGTCTTATGCAATTAATTGTCCTAAATAGATTTCAATTTTTAAGACTTTGTATATATGTGATGAGTGTAAAACTCATCTATTTTAATCCATTTTTCTAGCATGTTTTTACCAGCTTTAAGAGATCTATTTTTATGCCAAATGTGGAATATTCAACAACTTTATGCTTTATGAAATTATTGGAAAATGAGAGAATCCCAAATAAAGAAGTAAAAAGAGTGACAGTAGTCTCGTGTCGCGACACAATTTTTATATGTCGCGACACAAAATTCAAGCATGCAATGTCGCAACCAGAAAATCTATGTCGCAACAAAGACTAGTAAGAACTCAAGGATGAAAAGAGCTTTCTAGGTCACGACGATAAAGTTTTCTGTCGTGACAGAACTTAAAGAAGATTTTGAAGAAAGCCATCGCGACAACCCTGAAATATGTCGCAACATACTTAAGGTAAATAGTGAAAGAATTGTGTCGCGACATTATTTTTCATGTCGCAACATAAAAGCTGAAGACTAATGGAGAACTCGTCGCGATCAAGAAACAATTCTGTCACGACAGAAAATATCATAAAGGCAACACAAGTCAGCTAAGACAAGTGTTTTTATGTTGCCACAAAGTTTCCATCATCAAGCCAACTCAAGGAAGAACTGTTGTTGCAACAAAGAAAATCATGTCGCAACATAACAGTCAAAATTCAGAAGCAAGGGCAACACAATCTCTATCACGACAAAGATTATTTCTATCGCAATAGACAAAACATGAAGGAGGTGAATTTCGTCGTGGATAAGATGCGTAAGAGCAAACAAGTATGGCAACAAAGAAATTTGTCGCAACATAATCAAGAGTCAAGGCAAAACTTTTTTCAAGAACAAAGAAGTGCCTTCCGTCAGCGACAATAAAAGCTATGAATGATAAAATTCTATCGCGACAGAAAAGCAGCCGCGATTTAAATTGAAGACTTAAGGATTGCCAAGGGTAATGGTGTCGAACATATAATTTATGTCGCGAAAAACAAATTTTAGCAAGCCAAGAACCGTAGTTAAAATCGATCGCGGACCAAGGAATTTCTTTGTCGCGGGCAAGAAAATTGCCAAAGACTTAAAGAACCCGCCACGACAGAGGAAACTCACGCGATAGAGTCGCCAGTTAAAAAACATTGTTTGTTGCAACAAGGAAAATTATGTCGCGGATAAACTCTAGCGTACTGGGCGCGATATGAGAGCTGCGCAACAGTTTGGTGTCGCGACACAAGGCATTCCTGTCACGACAAGAACAAGACTATTGAATACAAATTATGTCGCGACATTATCAAAGTATGTCCCGACACAATTCAAGAGCAAGCCCAGAGAACAGGTCGCGACATAATACAAGAAGCTACGACAAAGGCAAAGGATGAAGATCAAAGTTAAGGCCGATATAAATTTTTATGCTACGACAAGAGACCAATTTGGGCCAGAATTGGATCCACAATGCAATTAATGAAGTGAGGCTCCAACATTGGAAACTTATAAATACACGCTTCTAGGCAATGTACGCTAGCTGCACTTAGGATTTAGGTGGTTAAAGACTTCAGACATTTTTATTATTTTCTTTTTCATTTAGTAGATTTAGCTTAGTATAACTTTGTTTTGTTAGTTTTCCTTACTTCGATTTGGGTATTTTATCAAGTGCAATGAAGTTGGTATTTCTTTACAAATTCTTCTTTTTTCATTAACTATTTGATTAAAATGGATGTTAGAAGGTTTCGAGTTCATTTATTTCGCCTTGTTTATGATTTCAGTGGACTCTCCTTATCACTAGTCAATGACATATGAGTAAACTAGTTTTCAGAAGTTGAGCTCACCGAAATGAATCTTTAATGATAGTCATTTTGCCGATAAGGTGGAAGGAAGCTTTAATTAAAATTCTTGAATTTATTTGATTGTGTTGTTTATAAATTTACTGTTTCTAGTACTAGTACCTTTAAAAATCTAATGCAAGGTACTCGTGATCTCACTCTAATTTCCCGTGAGCCCTCCGAAAGCACAGCACGAGTAACTCGGAAGTGTGAGTAGCTCGTGGTATGGTAGACTAGTACTATGGAACTAATGAACTTTGAAGGATTACTCGTGATAAATCACCAACTTACTTATAAGTTGAGATAGGTCGAATGGCATCTGCTTAATCACCAGAGGTTTCCTCTTCTTTCCTCTGATGAATTGATTTGGATCCTGTTAGTTGAGATCTAACCGGCGATATGGAGATTTACATTAGAAGTGTACGATGAGGTGTCAATCAAATTGAGAAGGCTTGCAAGATCCCGTCTATGGGGCAAGAATTCCTTTAGTTCTGAAGATCGAAAAGGAAGTACTCGAAATGAAAAATACTTAATTCTTAGAAAGAGGGTTATATATTACAAGTAACTGATTATAATCATGTCTCATAAATGAATATGAACCTTTAATCAATGGAAAGTATTGTTAAGGGAGAAATCCAAATCATACGATCTTGCATCTTTGACAAACTCAATTTTCCAATTGATAGCTGAGCTATAAATTGAAATGATGCAGAAATTGATTATTATTAACTTATCCATATCCAGTTTTGTCTCACTCAGTGAATCCTAAACCCTAATTTTATTAAACTTTGCGCTTGTATATTTAAGATTTCAGTCTAAGACTACATTTTAGTCTTCTTATCATCACATTTGTAGAGTTCAAATAGTAATGATCTTGAGTAGTTGGGGTAATTAGTCTTTTTATTTATCATTTGTTATTGTGGGAACGATATCTGAACTTTAAATATCCACTTTTATTACTTGTACGACCTGTGCACTTGTAGTGATTGAGACCACAAACAAAAATTTTAAATGAGTCATCTTACAAGAGAAAATAATTCAATCTTATGATATGAGGGTCGGTCTCAAATAAATTTTTGGCATTGTTGACTGGGACTAGATAATAGTCATTTGGTAATAATGTCATAAATTTGTATATATAGTTTGGTCTTATCAAGTTTTTGGCGCTATTGCCGAGGATAGAAATGATAAATTTAAAGATCAATATTCTAACCAAAAATTGATTTAATAATTTGGACATTTTTCTTTCTTATATTAATTATTTTTTTTTAAAGAAAATCACAAAACATTTTTAATAGAAGTAGCCAGTCGACATTTTCTATGAGCTTACTTACATAATTGTTTCCCATGATTCATTTGATTTAGTGTTTCTATTTCAAGAAGATTTTAAATGCTCAAGACCATAAGGTATCTCGGCCGTTTAGACATTGAATTGAGAGAACATCAGAGAATCTAAGAAGGATCACCAGTGCAAAATCCAGAAATATGGCAAATCAAAGAGAAAGATTGTAGGCTATTCCAGAAGAAGAAGAAGAAGTAGAGAGAAATCAAAGGCCTAATACTATGGAGGACTTTTGGAGGCCTATTATCCAAGAGGAGTACTCTGCAGTAAGACAACCTGCAATTGAAGCAAACACTTGAAATTTGCCAACATTGATTACTACGGTGCAAAGAACACCCGCTCACAAGTCACTCCTCTAAAGATCCCAATGAGCATAAGGGAGATTCATGAGGATAGTCAACACGCTTAAGGTTAAATGGGGTGAGACCAGAGCCAAGCTACAACTCTTCCCCTCATCGAGAGACGTAAAGAACATGGTTCGATTCATTGCCACGACCGTTGAACACTTGGGAAGAGTTGGTGGAGGCCTATATGAGCAGATTTTTTCCTCCAACTCTAACTGTTGAGAGAAGAGGAGAAATAATTGCCAGAGAAGAGGAGAGTCTCTACAATGCATGGGAGAGATTTAAGAGATTGCTGAAGATGTCCTATGCATGGAATATATCTGACCACTCAGATTGATATATTATATCATGCAATGAATTATGCCTCCAAGGGTATAGTTGATGCATCCTGCTGTGGAGCTTTTAAAAGACGAAATGCAGAGGAGGCAAGACAACTGATTGAAGACCTTGCCAAATGCAACTACAAGGCTCCATCTAAAGCTTTAGGAGCAAAGAAGAACCGAGGGGAAGTGGTCTTATCGACTAGATAGAATGACCCATGGCTAAAGCCGATGCAATTACAGAATAAACTCTGGGAACAATGAGAAGAATGCATACCGTACATGAAGTGGGAGCAAGAAAAAGAAGGAATGAGAAGCCGTGGCCGAGGGACTAGCCGACGAAGAGCCCGGTCAGCCGATGGGCGCACACACCTCAATGCAAATGTGAGCTACACCTTAAGCCTAACCCTCCCAACCCGCCAAACACCATACACCGCAGACCGAGGAACTAAGAAAGCCATATGGTGGAGGAGCATAACAGGGCCCCAAACTTGGACAGAATTACCATCATGCTTATGCTCAACCTGGGTTCCAACAGCAAAAACAGCAGCAGCAGCATAGGGACAACAGAGGAGAATATTAGGGTCAGAAAAGGACTAAATCTTTTGAAGATCAGATGTTGCAGTTCATGGGGGAAAACAAGAGGTTGCTGAACATACATGAACAAAAGTTTGCTAAGATAGCAAAGATTTCAAGCTAAACACAATCAGATTTGTGCCAACACAAATGATTCTTTTCAAAATCGAGGTGCAAGATAGGCAAGCTGTCTCTAACTATGCACCCATTCATGATTCTTCCATGTGACACAAGGAATAATTAAGGGATAGTACAGGCGTGAGCTCTAAGAAGTGGTGAATCGAAGAAAGAAGAAAGGAAAAGAAAGACATCTAAGAACAATATGTGCGCATATCGGGGAACACTTTAAGAAGATAGCCCAAAGATTGGCAAAAGATGAAGCAAAGAAAGATGTACGAGAAATATGTGGAAAAAGAAAACCAAGGAAAAGGAAGAGGTTAAGGCTTATGAACCTCAGTTCCATTCCTTAAAGGTCGTAGAGTACAGCTCAAGAGAAATTCCCTCGACTTCGACATGATTAAGAAGATGTGAGACCAACATCCCTTTCTTAGAAGCATTGACTCAAATGCCTCTTTATGCAAAATTTATGAAGGAGATATTGAGCAAAAGAAGAAAGATTACTGAAGAAGGAATAGTGAGCCCGACAAAGAACCCGCAAAGGCGCACCCGAATTCTATACCAGTAGAAGACGCAGATCCCCAGCCTTCACTATACCCTGTGAAACTAGGCATGCTGATGTGGGAAAAGCACTATGTGATTCTTGAGCCAACATCAACTTAATGTCTTTGTCTGTAGCAAAAAGACTAAGTTTGGGGGAACTTACTCCCACAACCATGACTTTGCAAATGGCAGACAGAACACTAACCCATCCTGAGGGCAAGAAGATGTGTTGACTAAAGTGGAAAATCTCTTCCCAATGGACTTTGTAGTCATTGACATAAAGAAGACAAACAAGTTTCATTGCTATTTAGGAAGACCTTCTTAGCACAGAGAAGCTTGATTGGAGTGTGAAGAAAGTGAGAATTAACTCACGGTTGAGACGGTAGCGCTTCAATTCAATCGCTTGAAAATAAATCCAAACTATGATCGAATATGAGATTGTAGAAATGAAATCTTTAACCTGCTCGAATGATGAAAGATTGTACTCTGCACTAACGACGAGAATGAGAAGAATTTTTCAAGATTCGAGCATCTTGAAATTGAATTTCTGGAACCTAATGTTAAATTGAACAAGGCAGCACTTAGTGTTCAAGAAAATAATGTAGAAAAATCCAGTAGTTATAAAGAAGAAGGTGCTGAAGAAAACACAAGTTCAGAAGGATTAATTCTCAAGGAATTACCTGAACATTTGAAATATGCCTTCAAGAACTGCAGTGCTGGGAAACCAAATATCAGAGCCGGATCGAACAACTGAGGAACATAAACTCGAAACCTCTTAAAATATAAGGAAGCAATAGCTTGGTCCATAGAAGGACTGACATAGAAGATCTTAAAGGAATCACCCTTCTATCTCGCATGCAATAAGATTCTCGACATGGAGGAGAATGCTAAAACCTCTATAGAACATCAAAGAAGGTTGAATCCAATATTGAAGGAAGTAGTCAGAAAAGAAGTATTTAAATGGCTAAATGCAGACTTCATCTATGCAATCTAAGACAACCCTTGGGTGAGCCCAGTTCATGTAGTTCCAAAGAAGAGAGGATTCACTGTGATAAGAAATGAGAAGAATGAATTGATTCCTATAAGAACTGTGACAGGATGGAGTGTGTGTATAGACTGGCTTAAAATTAAAACACCGCTACTGTGAAGGATCATTACCCTCTACCTTTCATTGACCAAATGTTGGACCGGTTAGCAGGACACTTCCATTACTATTTTCTTGATAGATATTTTGGTTACAACTAGATTGTAATAGCCCCAGAGGATCAAGAGAAAACTACATTTACATGTCCTTATGGCACCTTTGCCTTTAAAAGGATACATTTTGGACTATGTAATGCTCTTGCCACCTTTCAATGATGTATGATGTCTATGTTTTTTGATTTGGTGGAAGAGGCTATGGAGATCTTTATGGATGACCTCGCATATGGATCCAGCTTGAGCATTGTCCAAAATTTAGAAATAGTACTTCAGAGGTGTCAAGACAAAAATCTAGCATTGAATTGGGAGAAATGTCATTTTATGGTAACAAAAGGTATTGTCTTAGGACACAAGATTTCTGCTACTGGATTGGAAGTAGACCAAGCAAAATTTGTTGTTTTAAAACTCATGCCACCTACAACCGGGTAAGGGATACAAGAAGCTTTCCTTTACATGATGGTTTTTACAAAAGATTCTTAAAGGACTTCTCAAAAATCTCCAGACCATTGTGTAGACTATTGGAAAAATATGCAAAATTTGATTTTAATGAATCATGTCGATCTGCATTTCAGGAGACTAAATCCAGATTAGTGACATCTCCCATCATGTTAACACTTGACTGGAACAATAATTTTGAGATTATGTGTGATGTGCAATGGAGTCAGATGGGACAAAGAATCAAAGATTCAAGGCCATATACTATACCAACAAAAAAAACCTTAATGGTGGCACAAGAAAACTACTCCACCACGTAAAAGGAGATGCTAGCAATAGTGTTTGCCAGGAGAAATTTAGGCCTTATATATTGGGATCCCATGTTATAATATACACTGGTCATGTTGCAATTAAATATCTAATGGCAAAGAAGGAGGCCAAGCCAAGACTGATTAGATGGGTATTGCTGCTACAGGAATTTGATCTTGAGATCAAAGATAAGAAAGGTAGTGACAATGTGATAGCAGATCACTTGTCTAGATTGGAAATGAATGTTGGGAAAGAAAAAATAAATGAAATAGAAAAAAATTTCCTTAATGAGCAGCTGTTTTTGTTGTCAGTTCAAACACCCTGGTATGTTGATATTATCAATTATTTAGCTTGTGGAGTGATGCCACCTGATTCAACTACCAGCAAAGAAAAAAATTGAGAACTGATTGCAGATTTTATATCTAGGATGACCCACTACTGTATAGAAGAGGAGCAGATATGATCATAAGGAGATGTGTTCCAAAAACATAACAAGGTGGTATTGTGGAGAAATGTCATGCATCACCATATGGAGGACACTTTGCAGAAGACAAGACAACCCAAAAAATTCTCCAATCAGGTTTTTATTGGCCTACTCTATTCATAGATTGTTTTGAATGGGTAAAACTTTGTGATGCTTGTCAGAGAATGGGCAACATAAGCAGAAGAAATGGGATGCCCCTCCAAGGAATTTTGGTGGTGCAGATTTTTTATGTTTGGGGAATAGACTTCATATGACCCTTCCCTCCATCATTTGGTGATATATACATTCTCCTAGCTGTGGATTATGTATCCAAATGGGTGGAAGCAATAGCTTGTCCCAAAAATGATGCCATAACAAAGGGTGGTTTTTACAAAGAAATCTTTTTAGCAGATTTGGAGCACCCAGAACCATCATCGTTGATTTAGAAGCCATTTTGCAACAAAGTATTTGCAAAACTCGAGCGGATATGGGAATCAAACATATGATGGACTGGCCCACCAATCAAATGGGCAAGCTAAAATTTCCATTAGGGAGATAAAGAAAATTATGGAGAAAACAATTAATACAAGTAGAAAAGACTAGTCTATAAAGCTAGATGATGCATCAGAGCTTATAAACTCAAGTACAAAACTACCATTGAATGCGTTCCATTTAAAAGTATTTGGAAAAACCTTCATCTCCCCTTAGAACTAGAATACAAAGCTATGTGTGGGCCATCAAGAAACTGAATTGTGACTTTCTGCCTGGGTAAAAGGAAAAGAGATCACTCCAAATGAACGTAACTCGGAAGAGCCGAGATTATGACAATGCCAATCTACAAAGAAAGTCTCAAGATGTGGCATGATCAAAAGATCCTAAGGAGAGAATTGGCCGCAGGGAATGTGTTTCTTTATACAACCTGCTTTCAAGCTTATTTCAGGAAATTGAAATCAAGGTGAGTGGTCCTCACATAGTGATAACCGGTGCCACCCTTTAGAGCAAAAGGATAATTAAAAGATGAATTTGGAAATGAATTCAAAGTAAATGGTCAAGGACTGAAGCACTACCTTGGAGGAAGCATAAATGAAGTAGATCCAGATTTCAAAAAGGGAAAAGAGTTCTGCTGAAAAGAAGATAATTTACAGCAATTGTCTGGCTAAGGACATTAAACCGAGCAGCTTCTTGGAAGGCAACCCAAGAAGAAGTTAATTTGGATAGTTTGATTATTGATGATTACTTTTATAAATTTAAGGTTTTAGTTTTAAATTGTTAGAAGAATATTTATGTAATTTGATAATTTGTTGAATTTTTTTTTAGGAACATGGAAAAGGAATTGGAATTGGAGGTCATAAGAATTATGTAGTGAATAACTACAAGAGGAAGTATTTCTAATTCCATCAACTTGTTTTTAATAATAATGCATATCTGAAGTTTGGGGGAGTTTGATGCCAATTACTTAGAAAGGGTTTGTTGAATATTTGATGAATGATGTTGATGTTAGAAATAGATTTGTTCATACTTAAATTGAGGTTCTTTTGGTTTAATATGTGTTTTCACAAGTATAATTTAAGGAAGGACTATTGAATGATGATTGAGTGGGTTGAATGGTTAAAAGTATGAAATTATGAAAAAAAATCGAGAAGTAACGTAACCTTGTCAATGATTAAATTAGTTATGTCGACACTAATTGAACTTTGTAGCGATTATTATCACGCACATGCGTATCATATGTCGCGAGGTCATCGCTAAATGGAAGGCATATAGCAGATTGTGTCGCAACATATTTTCTCTATGTCATGACAAACCGCAACGTGAACCTTACAATTTATGTCGACAAGATTTATCAGTTGTCAGAACAAAGAATTGCCTAAATTTAGGAATCAATGAAAATTTTATGTCGCGACATTAATTTTCATAACGCACATAGATTTAAAGCGCATAATTGTAGGTCAAAAATTTGTCGTGACAATTAAAGAAGCACCACAATTCGGGCTTATAAATAGAAAAGTTCAAAGATCAAGAGTCATCTACCTCTATCATAATCAAAAGCTATTAGCCTTCACCAATTATCTCACCTGCTCAAAGCCTAGATTTCAAACCACTTTCTCACGATGTCTAAGCTCACAAACTCCGATTCCAAACCTAAATAAAATCATGGAGGAGCATGCGTAGCTGGAAGATCGACAGCCCAAAACCACTCAAACAAAGGGGCTACAAAATGAGGAGAGGGGTCGGGAGTGTCAACAATGAACTCTGGAAAGCAAGACAATGGAAGAGTCTAGGAAGAGGAAAAGAGGAAATGAAGAAGCAGAAAACAATGAACAAAAGGCTAGTGAATGGGTCTCTGACATGGCGTATATTTCTTGGAGAGACAAGCTACAACACAGAGACTTCATCGGGGAGAGAGGCTTCAACAAATGGATTTCCCCCTTCTAAGAGCTAATAGAAAGCAAATGATGACATCTTTTCTACGAGCACAAGGCTCCCGGGTTCGTAGATGTGGTTAAAGAGTTCTACGCTAACATGGTGGGAACTAAGGACAAGGCAGTTAATGTCAGAGGGAGATGGATATCCTTCAGTAGAGAGTAGATAAATCAAACATTCAATCTTAAGGAGAGGAATGATGGATCTAAATTTAAAAGACTGGTTGAAGCTGAATTTCCAAAAGATCAGAGATCTCAATGACCGATGGCAAAGGGAAGTGGAATGCCACCGTGAAGAACTAGCATGAATCCATCACTAGGCATTGGATCCAGCAAGCAAAGGCCTGGGTTTTACTGTCTGGCTTATTCGCCATCCAAACATTTATGCACAATCAGGGAGAAGGAAGCAGTTTTGCTCTATGCCATCCTCAAGGGATAAAAATTTAATGTGGGAAAGTTGATTGAAAACTCAATCTTGAGATACTACAGAGGAGGATACAAGGGATTAATCCATCACCTAAAAATGATATCGAGGTCAGGTATTTTTGGGTGGTGTCCATGACCGGAAGAAAAGAAAACTGCCCTAAAACATCTCCCCTGACACTCATTGGAATCACAAAAGGGCCTATTAACAGAGGCAAAGGAATTCGTGAGAAGTCGTTTCAAGAAGAAGAAGAACCAAACAGACTGGCAAAGCAGATTTACATCTTGGAAGCGTGAAACCACTGAGCAAAACACAAATAAGAAAGGAAGTGCAAGCCTAGTACTACCCTTCTCCCCTGAGGTGAGACCAATGCATCAAGAGTATGCTGAAAGCTTTGAACCTCTAGGGAATAACTCTGCAGTCCTTGAAATGCCTAATGAAATGAAGCAAGAAATGGAAGAGAGAGATAACCAGCTTAAGCTCCAATTGCAACTCAGAGATGAGTAAGGCGGAGGCTGTTGAGAAAGGACCAACTTAGAAGTCAAAACAGAGAGATGAAGAATGGAGAAGATGGGAACAAGGAACAAGAGCTTATAAGAACTAAAGGCAAGAGAAGATGCCTTACCTTCAAAGCAGCCTAAAAGCAGAGTGAGCTTATTCAAACTGGGCGCGAAGGAAATGGAGAAGGCTATGGAGAAGAACATAGCCGCATGCGCATGCCTTTGAGTATCTATGGGCAAGGAACATCGGCGATCAAGCGTTTGATCGGAAAAATGCAGAGCCGAATTGAAGGCACCTTACTCCATAGGGAGAAGTGCCGACAAGAAAGTTACTACGACCAACAAAACCATTAAAAGATGTACTTCACCCAAGGTGAGTTTGAGGGAACCCAAATTTATCAAGACAAATGGATATGATCAAGCAACTAGCCCTAACCATGGAGTGATCTATATCGAATAAAAAGTGGAGAAGGTAGCAAATCACATACCATAAGTCCAAATCCATGAATTCTCTCCTTCAGAAATGGATATAAACTAGACCTGGGCCAACCTACCCTCTTCCCATAGACATGATAGGAAAAAAAAATAGCTCACTCTACTGTTCCATCTCCTCATCCTCTCTGTACTCAATGTCCAATCATAAAAATAGTCAATAAAATAAAGAATTCTTTGAAAATTTCAGGTTCATTTGTGTGTTTTGATTGTTTGCGCCGTTTTTTCTTAATTTTCTTTGCTTCATGAGATTGATAATTACTTTGTCGAATAATCGAGAAACAACTACCCGGATCAAATCAGATAATTGATGCAACATATTCGTTGAATTGAATCGAGAAACCGTGGGTCAGGCTGGATTGTCAGTGGAGCTGAATACATGATCAAAATGAACTTCTTTGAATTGATTAAAATAACACAAATAACAAATCTCAAAGCCAAACAAACCATTGCTAGATGTGTATCGGGGTAGGATGTAAATAAATGGAAATAGAAAGTTGTAAGATTATGAATAAAGTCATATGTCGAACTTCAAGAATAAGGAAGGTTTTACTAAATTGATGGAACAAATATAATTTATAATTTTGTTTGATGTAAATAGTTTGGTCATAAAATCCTGATAACTTTGCACATGGTCAACAGTAACTCTGGAAAGAATTGTGCTAAGATTAGGACCACTAACAGGAAATAATTTAGGTCATCCTTGGAAATTTGAGCATTTCAAAGCCTACCCCTATGATATGCATAAGCATATACACTAGTTCCTTATTTGAGCCTAAAGTCAAATTTCATTATCAACCAGCAATTAAGAAGCCAATCTCTTCCTTACATTTAATCCTACAGTAAAGAACCCTTATTTGCCCAGATTGCAAGACAAAAGACATCAATGACGTAAAAGGACAAGTTCGGGGGAAATATCACTCCTGAGATGTGAAAAGGAGAAAGTGGTTGAGAAAGAAAAAGTGCATGTGAGATAATAAGGGCAGATAAAAGAAAATGAAGAAAGAAGCTATGTAAGAAAGGAAAAAACATCAAG
Organism: Tetrastigma voinierianum; assembly: GCA_016808115.1. Lineage (NCBI taxonomy): Eukaryota > Viridiplantae > Streptophyta > Magnoliopsida > Vitales > Vitaceae > Tetrastigma > Tetrastigma voinierianum. The sequence goes on from JAEQBH010001114.1 coordinate 111,371, forward strand.
AGGAATGAGTTGGTCTCTTTTGTATCTTCCTTGGAACAATTAAGTCCTTAGGGTGTTCAACACCTAATAATTCTAATGCTAACTCGTATGGGAGTTATTGACCCAAAGTTCATTATGGGTGGTAGAAAGCTTAAAAAGACCAACATTGCACTATTCCAAGAAACTTGATGAGAAATGGAAAGTGACAAAGCTTCTAAAATAAGGAGGAAGAGTATCTTTTGGGTGTGAACAATGAACAGAGAAAAAGATACCAGATTGAAGAATATGCAAAGAGATGCACTAAACCCGCAAAATCACAATCAAGAGAAAGCAAGGATTTATCAAAAGGCAAAAGTGTAAGCTATCAAGAATCTAGGTTAAATTGAGCCTAAAATGTCTAATTATCTATCTCATTACCCAAGCCACACATTACAAGCCTAAAAGATCTATTTGATTCTGAAGGTGGTATTATGCCTACATTAGTGGAGATTAATATGATAAACAAGCATATGAGACTTTAAAATGAAAGAGAGTATGCCACCAGGTATTATCCCGTAAGATGAACTGACCGCCAAAAGAAAAAGAGTAAAGACCAAGACACACACAAATTAGATTGAATGGGATTGGAATTGTTACACACTATGAATTATCGGGTTGGTTCAAGAAAATTAATTGAAAATCTTCCTCGAATCTATCCATGTTTAAAGTAATTCTACAATTAACTTATGTTTTCTCGCCTAATTGAAGTTATGAATAGAAAATGCCCTTAAAAATAAAAAAAGTTAAATTGTTCGAGGGCAACAAAATTTCTTTTTCATTGGGGACAAGCAAACTTTGTCTGGGGGAATTTGGATGAGTGTAAAACTCATCTATTTTTAATCCATTTTTATAGCATGTTTTTAATATTTATAGATCTATTTTATGCCAAAATGTGGAATATTCATCAACTTCAGATTTTTGCAAGCAATTATTGAAAAATGAGAGAATCCCAATAGAAAAGAAGCAAAAAGAGGACAAAGTAGCAGTTTGTATCGCGACACAATTTTTATATGTCATGACACAAAATTCAAACAGGCCAAAGGAACTATGTCACAGCTAGCAAATCTATGTCGTAGCAAAGACTAGTCAGAACTCAAGGATGAAAAGATCTTTCTAGGTCGCGACCGTAAAGTTTTCTGTCGCAACAGAACTTGAAGAAGATTTTGAAGAAAGACGTCGCGAAAACCCTAAAATATCATATGTCAAGGTAAATGGTTAAGGAATTCGTGTCGCGGACATTATTTTTCATATCGCAACATTAAAGGTCAAGACTAATGAGAACTCGTCGCTGATTAAGAAACAATTCCCGCCGCGATGTAAAATATCAGAAAGGCAACACAAGCTCCGCTTAAGACAAAGTTGTTTTGCGTTATACAAAGTTTCCATCATCAAGCTAACTTCAAGGAAGAACTGTCGTCGCAACAATAAAAACCATGTCACAACATACTATAATTCATGCGTGCAAACACAATTGTCACAAAGATTATTTCTGTCGTGACAAACAAAACATGAAGGAGGTGAATTCCCTGTCGTGACAAGATGCTGAAGAGAAAAACAAGAAGAATGGCGACAAAGAAATTCTTGTTAAGACATAATCAAGAGCGTTTTAAATTTTGTCACGACAAAGAAGTTTTCCTGTCATGATAATAAAGGCTAAGGAACGATAAAATTGGCCACGATGTATAGCAGGCCACGATAGAAATTGAAGAAGACTTGAGGATGGCCAAGGCAATTGTGTCGCAACATATAATTCTATGTCGCGACAAACAGCTCAACAAGCGACAAGAACCATAGAAGAAAAATGGGTCGCGACCAAGGAATTTTTTGTCGCAACAGAAAATTGCTAAAGACTTAAAGAAATCTTGTCGCGACAGAGCTGCTAGGCTGAAAAACAATTGTTTGTCGCAACAAGGAAAATTATATCACGACAAACTTTAGTAGAACAAGGACATGAGAAGCTGGGTGCAAACAAGTTTGGTGTCGCGACACAAGGCATTCCTGTCATGACAAGAACAAGACTACTGAATACAAATTATGTCGCGACTTTATCAAAGTATGTCCCGACACAATTCAAGAGCAAGCCCAGAGAACAGGTCGCAACAGAATACAAGAAACTATGACAAAGGCAACGACAAAGACTGAAAGCTATGTCGCGACATAAATTTTTTATGTCGCAACAAAGAGACCAATATGGGCCAGAATTTTGGGGATCCACAATGCAATTAATGAAGTGAGGCCCAACATTGGAAAGCCTATAAATACACGCTTCTAGGGCAATGTGAGCAGCTGGCTCCAGGATTTCCCGCTGCTGGGTGGTTGAAGACCTTACATTTTTTTATTTTTATTTTATTTTATTTTCCATTTTAGTAGATTTAGCTTAAGATAGCTTTATTTTTTAGTTTTCCTTTAATTTTCTAGATTTGGGTATTGTATCATGCGCCTAATGTGGTATTTATTTATAAATTCTTCTTTTCATTAACTATTTGATTTAAATGGATGCTGGAAGGTTTCTGGAGTTCATTTATTTAAGTTTGTTTATGATTTCAGTGAATTTTCCTTATCAGTTAGTCATTGATATGAGTAAACCGCTTTGGTAGTTAGGGCTCATTGAAATGGGTCTTTGATGATAGTCATTTTGTCAGGCATAAGGAGGAAGGGAAGCTTAATTAGAATTCTGAATTTATTTTGATTGGTATTGTTTATACCTATTTGTTCTCGCACTAGTACTGTACCCAATGCAAGGTATTATATCTCACTTTGATTTTCAGGAGGCCCTCTAAGTGACATAGAGATGGAGAATCTTGATAGTGTAGAGCAGTTCCTTGTGGGTATGGTAGACTAATACTATGGAACTTATGAACTTTGAAGGATTACTCAGATAGATCACCAACTTACTTATAAGCTGAGATGTTGAATGAAGTATCTGCTTAGAATCACTCAGAGAGGTTTCTCATCTTCTGATGAATTGATTATGATCCTCGTGGTTAGCCGAGATCTAATCAAGGAGATGGAGATTTACATCATAGTGTAGGATGAGGTGTCAATCAAATTGGAGAAGGCTTGCAAGATCCTGTCTATGGGGGCAAGAATTCTTTAGTCATAAGATTTGAGTATGAAGTACTGAAAAGGAAATACTTAATTCTTAGAAAAAGGGTTATATATTACAGGTAACTTATTAGAATCATGTCTCATAAATGAATATGAACCTTTAATCAAGAAAGTATTGTTAAGGGAGAAATTCAAACCATACTACCTTGCATCTTTTGATTAAACTCGCTTTCCAATTGATGGTTGAGCTATAAATTGAAAATGACGAGAAATTGATTATTAACTGATCCATATCCGCTTTGTCTCACCTGAATCCTAAACCTCACTCTTATTAAACTTTACGCTGTATATTTAAGATTTTCGCCTAAGAATACATTTTAGTCTTCTTATCATCATATTAAGAGAGTTCAAATAGTGATGATATTGAGTAGTTGGGTAATTAATCTTTTTGATTTATCATCCTGGCCCTGTGGGGAACGATATCTCGACTTTAAATATCCACTTTTATTACTCAGACGAATTGCAGTAATCATAGCTGGTCGAGGACCACTAACACAAATTTTAAATAAGTCATCTTACAAGAGAAAACAATTCCATCTTTTCATACATATGAAAAATGGTCTCAACAAATTGTTAGCATCAAGGCTCCGACCAGATAATAGTCCTTTGGTAATAGTGTCATAAATTCTCAGATATATGCTTGTCTTATCAATATGAAACCCAATATATTACATTTACAATATGAGTCTTATATAAGCTGGGTTATACAAACCTAAAGATGAAAAATACAATTACCATACATAATAAATCTAACTTGCTATATATAATAATCTAATAGTTTGATTAATTTAGGAAGGGCGCTTCTTAAAAGCCTCGCCACTTACTAATGGTAATTTACTATCTTGATCGTCAGCTTCAGTCGTTTAAACGGGTTATTTTTGGGTTTCTGAAGGACCGTTTGCATAAACGGTTGTCTTCTTGGCAAAGCAAGCTATTGTCGAGAGCAGGCAAAAGCATTTTGATAAAGACTATAGCGCAAGCATTGCCTAATTACAAGGAGTACGTCTATTCCATCTGGCTTCTAAGAGGAACTTCATTGAACTCGCTTTGGGGTGGGCTCTCTCGACGTGAAGGGCATAGGGTGGCATTGCGTGGGAAAGATTATGTGTGAGGAAGGAGGTTGTGGATTAGATTCAGAATCTACACTGCTTAATCTTGCACTCGAGTAAGGTCGAATCTCCCAACTAAAACTACATACCTTGGAAGCCCGAGTGTTCAAAGAAAATATTTTCCTTCTGAGGACCACTCTTCCAATTCTGGGGTCTAATCCAAGTTTTGTTTGGAAGAGTATTCGGCATGTGGAGGTTGTGAGATCGGGGGTATCATATGAGAATCCGGGGTCCGTGAAATCACTGTTCGGGAATGATCCACGGGGTTAGACACTTGCCCAATTTCGAGTTCAATATAAGGATAATGCAGTGGCTCGGGAGGACTTTAAGGTTTGGTTTGGTCAGTTGAACCCGGGTCGTTGAACAAAGAGCTTATCCACTCAGATTCTAGTCCGATCAAGGCCCCACTGTGTATGGGCACTATTTTCGATCACAAGAGCACGATTTTCCAATTTGGCACCCATTTGAGCTCGTGGACTCATAATGACAAATCTTTCTATGATATGCTATTGTCCTTGAATGGTCTCCTATCCGCAGTTTCTAAGCTTGGTTTTGAAGCTTTCATCTCTAAAGTGCCAGGATTTTCAGGTGGAGGTCAAGGGCAGCACTGTTTACCTTTAAGAGTGAGGCTTCATCAAAAAGGGTGTGAAGTTGATACTGTCAGGGTCTTCGCGACATGGAAGTTGATGATGCATCTCATCTATTTTTAATTGCTCATTTGCTCTACCTTGTTGGGCAATTGTGAGGTCAGATTTTTCTACTACTCGGGGAAGGTTTACAATAGTATTTTGTCTTCAAGCAAATTTTAAGATAACTCATTACAAGAAATTTTTCTTAGTGTTATGGCTATTGGGGCAAGCAATAATCTATTTAGTAGGCAAGCTTTGCCTTTGGAGGTGGCGTGAGGACTACCTTGAGTTCCCGAACGAATGGAAGCTTAGCTTCAGTAAACCAAAGAAGGTCGTTTCAGCACTATTTGCAGTTTGGTCTACGAACTGAATCTCCCGCTGGGCTAACAAATTGAACATTGATGCAAAATTTATGTCGAAAAGATCCAACAACAAGTAAAGAGAGAAGGGTCTGTACATTTATCTCATGGGGTTATTGGTTGCATGTAAGTCTGTTGTTTTACCGTTTTGTTGCTCTGTAAAAGAGGCTGAAACAATTGGTCTTCGCGAGGGAATACAATGGCTGCTTGAGCTTCATCATTTTGAGGTTGACGTGGAGTTAGATGCTAAGATTGTGGTGGATGCATTTCACTCGAAGCCCCTTGCTATTGACGAGTTTGATGCACATCTGATTGTTAAGGTTTGCTACTAATAGTTATTTTTCTATTCGCCAGGAAGCTTAATAGCGTTTAATAGGCCTACCATTGTTTAGGCTAGAGTCGCATTCTCACTAGTCCTTTCTATTTCGTTTTCTATTCCCTCATTTTAGAGGACAATTTGTTAGCCGATTTGCTTATTTCTAAAGTTGTTTGTTTGTCCTTAAAAACAAGAAAGCCATGCCCCTAAATGAGTATTGAATTTCCACAGTTTCCCTTATGATTCATATCATAGGACATGTGGGTCAATTAATCATCTTTTGTCTGATGTATCAGAATCTTACTATGCGGCTAATCAAACAAGAAGCCAATTTCTTAGTCAATTCTAGAAGGCTTTTCCATTTGTATTTTGTACAAAGTTTTGGAATGAAGAAGAATAGTGGTGGTTGGTGGCCAGTCATTTTAATTTGTACCATATGTTTATTTCATGGAAGAAATGTTCAACATAGTTGCAGAAAATATAGCTAGGGTGTTGTTATAAAAGGATACTGCAACTGCAAAAATGTAGGGAAAGGAAATTTCAAAAGAATCATCTATATTATGATGGACCACTCTAATGCATCCATCTATAGTGTGATTCTCAAAATAGGACATTTTACTTTTTGTTTTTCTTTGACTTTTCACCTTTGTCCTCGTAGAATTCATTATTAGTCATGAGGAAATTTTGAACAATGCAGTGCTTTTAAAACATGGTGTTGTACTCGTTTTATAACTTTCAATCCCATCCGTGCTCACCCTGGAATTGGGAGGTTGGGGCTTTTGCCATATCTATCATGGGTTCTTCGGGAACATGAAAAGAAAACAAAGACCTTTAGATTCCCTTTCCAGGTTTAATACGATTTTTTTCGACATTTAGCCTTAAAATGAATAAAAATTCTTTAAATATAAAAGATTAAAAAATATTTCTAAATCTAATATATTTTATACCATGTGGAAAGCATATCTTCAAGAGATACTATTTAAAATTCTAAAAATCTTAAATTTTAATCGTTTTTTGAAAAACATTTTCTAGTGCCGCCATAAATTACAGTTGCTAATTAGACGCTTGGAAAGCTTTTAAAAATTTCAATCTATATCAAAGCTGTTTGAACGATACATTTTCATACCTCAAAATTCGAATTTAGAATAAAATGCCTTTTATATTTTTACTTTAATCTTATCCTAAGTAAAGTCTATGTGAAAAAACTAAATTAAAGTTGAGGTTATTATTCAAATCCTGCTTTTCTTAGATTTATTTTTAATTTTTGTATTACTTTTCTACTACTCCCGATTTAATAGCTAGCCCTGTGCAGGACATTAAGGACCCTTCTTCTTCCGGGGAAGACTGTGGGACAATACAATTAGAAGTATTAGCCGATGTGGATTGTGGAGGGAGGGTGGGGGAGCGTGTACTGTGTATTCTACTCCTCAAGAATAGAATATGAAAGAGTGGCATATTTATTTATATATGGGAACAATAACCCATAGTGACATGCAAGTTATCAAACTTAAAAAGATAGCAGAATAAACCTATATGAATGAGTAATAACATTAACACCTCCTATGTCTTAGTCCTAGACACCACAGACTATGGAAATAAGGAGGGAAGGGCTTGAATGGACGATAACAGCGCCTTAGGACCTCCTCATGGGGTTACAAAGAATGTTTTGTGAACCTGATTCAATCGATCAATTCAATCGATTGGATCATGAATCAATAATAAAATTAGTCTGATTCAAGTATAAAAATTGTTTTTCTTTGAACCAGTTGTGAATCGATCCTAACTGAATATTGAACCAATCGAATCTATAGAACAGATCAAATCCATCTATAATTATTTTTATTTAATAATATATTAATTATTTATTTATGACATTACCGATTCAACTACGATTCAATCGCCGATTTAACCAAATGAATCAAGTAATTGATAATTTTTAATCTAATCATCCGATTCTTTAAAACATCGAGCAAAAATTAAGTTCAAAATCGTCATTTCTCCCTTCATACATTTTTATACCATTAATTAGTAGACTAGGTTCGGTAAAACCACCATGACCATAGGTTTTGTAGACCCCACACGGACAATTATTGAAAGCAAATTGTAAAGAATCTAATGAGTCACAACTTATGAGTTTTCAACTATTTTTTAAAATTAATAAATTTTATTTATATCTCGTTTAAAATTTATTTGATTTATAAATAATTTTTAAACAACTCAAAGAAATTCAAGAATTAATTTACGACTCACAACTGTTGCTATTTGGCAGTATAAAGACTTTGATTTAGGGTCTTTGGCTTTTTCTAAATTAGTAAATTATTCAAGGAAGGCAAGTTATTATGGAAGGTGAACGGGAGGTCATAACCTATATATTTGTTCATTTCATTGATGTTTTTGGTATTTGAATAGGTTCTAATAGTATTACTTTCAGTTTTTGTCTTTATTCTCATCTTGCTTATTGATCTAATTTCATCAGATATTAGTTTATGATAATTTGATTAGAGGTCACTGTATCTACAGGGCGGACCTATTATAGGTTTAGGGCCCAAGTGCCTCCCTTTGAAATTTTTGTTTGTTCCCGAAAATTTAAAATAAATCAAAGAAAATAAATATGGAAGGAAAAGAAGAAAAAAATAATGGAAAATAAAATTATAGCTAAATCCCATATAAACTCATCGATATAAAGATTAAATAATTTAAAATACTTAAATTTATAAGTAATTTTATTTATATTTGATTGTTTTTTGATCAACATAAAAATTATTTGTCATAATTTTTTTTTTTTTCTAATATTTTCAAGAACCAAACACAATCTAAAATTTTTTTATTAGACAACTAAATATAAAAAATAATTTTTCTTAACCTTTTTTTGTATTTCTTTAATACTTTTCCAAAATCAAATTGTTAGGCTGAGAAGATGAGCAGAGAAAATGATGGTCCGGATTATTTGTGCATGAGCATCATGGGTGGACTTATACGAGTGAAACATGGGTCTTGCTAATTAGTTATATTTTTATTGTTTAAAATTAGAGATAATAAAGAGGAGTAGCCTATAATTTAGGGATCACCCACCACTTGGCCATGTAACTAAGTGACATGAATTCAGGCCTTAATATTTAGCCACTATTAAGTTTAATATTTAAACTTTGGATAACAACAAGGAGTAAGAGTCGTGAATTGGAAAATAAAAATAGTTTGTTTTATGATTTGCTCATGTCCTAATCAGAATAAATTTCTTTGCTTATTAACCTTATTTGATTGGTACCTATCAGCACAATCCTAGTGTTTTTGTCCACCTTAACTTTTTTTTTTTTTTTTTTCTTGAAGTATCTAAGACTTTCATTTCATGTATCAATTTTGATTTATGTTCCATAAAGGAAGAATCTAGGTTTAAAAATACAGTATAGATGCAAATGGCAATTGATGAACACGTTTTTAGAGTTAAATTTTAAAATCGCAATTGATGAATAAGGTTTTCAAAATTCAACAAGACTAGTTTGATCGTAATTTTGAAAATAAATCTATTTGTGTACTATTTTTTTAAAATATGAATTATTAAGATATTAAAGTCCATTTACTTCCTCTTTTTATTCCAATCTATATCTAATTATCTATCTCTTACTTCTTTAAAAGAGAAATCTTAGCTATTTGCCACACTTTATATAAAGCCTTTGCTTTCCACGCCAATGTAAGTAGGGTTCGTCGGAATCAATCATCTCCATTTCAGTCATGTTTGGTGTTTGGGAATCTTGTGTTTGTCTACGGAAATAGGGAAATATTAGCAAAATTGAAAATAAGATTGGTTTTTTCATTGTTTAGGGTAGTGTCATAAAAAATAATTAAGAATCTAAGTGAAAAAGTAATGATAACCCAATGAAAACCCAAAATACCCCTCTACTAAACATCTCCTTTCTCCTTTACTATATATGTGCATAATCCCATATTTTTAGGAAACAATATTTATATCATATCAAATTGGTAATTGACATATAATTAAATTATTATTATCTATATATATATATATATATATATATATATATATATATATATATATATATAAAAAAGTTAGGTTTTGAATATTTGCCTTTACAATAAGTTGCCAATGCATATAAACAATATATATTTTATTTTTACAACGAAATGAGTTAAATTATTTAATTATTTATCATATTTTTTAAGATATATAAAGTTAAATATAAAATATAACATGACAAAAAAACTCCAAAATACCTCTCCAGCACATCCTACCCCACTTGCCTGCCTCCTACCCCTTCCAAAATACCCTCATTTTTCCTCTTTAAAAAAAAACTCCTAAATGCATATTTCACCTTCTTCTTCCCCATTTTTTGTTACTGCGAATTGACATGTGTATGAAAATAAAGTAGTGAAGAGATAAGGGATCTCCTCGGGTGACAACATTGTTTCTGCCATAACACTAGAGGCCTGCATTGAATCGCCAAAAGTCTTATTTCTTTGAATCCTTGTCGGATGATATCGTCATTTCTATTCTCATAAAACTTAGATATTCTACTGGACATCCTTCATATTTCATCAATGTTTTTCTCATCTATGTGATTGTTCTTCTCCTTTTTACCGACATCATTTTCGTTTTTGCCTCCACCAAAACATTAAGTAATCCGACATCTCGTTGGATTCTTGAAAGGAACCTTCAGCGCCTTTGCTGCATTGATGGATGGATTTGTTTCTTGTGATTTAGCAAACCCTTTTTTTTTTTTTTATGTTTGGAACTCTAGATAAAAAGAGTGCTTCTGAAATAAATTTATGTTCTTTTTACTATATGTCGTTTGAAATGGCTTACTTGGTTGATTTTTTTAAACAAATGAATTATATTTTCATTCCCTAGTGCTATCAAAAGTTTCTTTAAAATTACTTGTCATAAAGGAAGAGCTAGTCAAAGTCAACTCACCTGGGTTTAAAACTTTAAGATAAAACTAATATATTTTGTGTTAATATACAACCGTTTTGGTCTTGATTGCTTGATGAATATCATGTCAGGTCGACAACATAACTGAAATTAACAAGCATTCATAATCTATTTCAATCTATATTAACAAACCTTCAACGAGTCCACATGGAATGTTGGTAGGAGACATGATGTCAATTACTCCTTCTATTAGAAAATTGGTCCCAAATGTTATGTAATCCGATAACATTTGGTATACTAGACAAGTACCTCCTCCTTTTCACAATTGATGCTGTCATCATAACATACCGGGGTACAATCATACATACTGAGATACTACCCGCACTATCATAACAAACATTTGGGTATAAACCCATAAAAATGTACAATAAGATTTTATTCTATTTCTAGGTTGTAATTGGTTAAGCAATTGATTAGAATCTATGAGGTCGTTGGTTAGCATCCTTTGTTGCATTGGTACTACTATAACTAATTGATACTACCATAATATAGTGAGGGTATTACCATAACATACTATAACTACTACTATAACATACTAAGTGTGACATCCTAACCCGGCACCCTGTGTTAGGAAAGGGTGTCACAAATCTGAGAACTATAAACATGTTAACTTATATAATTCTAAACAATTATCTTGAAAATATAAACTTACAAAAATATTTCATATACATACACCGTAGCGGGCTTACGTTGTCATTTTCATATATTCTGAGTCTCATTTACTTGTAATTTTAGGTTCACACTGTCTTCAAAATCTTACATTTACACTTACAAAATCGATTCAAACCCTACATGTGATGGACTCCATGGCTTGTGTCAGTCCCGCTATATACGTAATAACATCACGACATCATCTACTGCACTCACCTGATAAACACCTCATGCTAAGCTTTATAGCTTAATGGGAATTCATAATATGGATCTAATTCACTATAACGATTGTCACAATACTTCATAACATTTTATCTATAATACATGTTACTTCATATCATTATAATTAAATACATATTGCATTTCACATCATTTTCATGTTTCACGCCTTTGGCAATATTCCAAAATTTCATCTCATCTATGTCATGCCTACATATTCCAAAGAAGTGGATACGAAAGAATCAAGATATACCCGGTTAGTACTATCACCGCATCGCACAGCGTGATTTATAAACTGTACTGTATTGTATGACCCAAACGGGGTCACTGTAATGATCCAAACGGGATCCATATCATCAACCCAAATAGACCACTCTGTCTGTAAACTGTATGCTGCAATATTGTTATCCTTATAGGCATGCCTATCTATCCAACTACCCGGTCATAAGTAGGCAATCCGTTTTATTATGTTTTCTTAACAATATTTTAGATATCAAAAAAATATATCTCATATACATGAATAACTACTCGATATCACGTATACGTATAAGATATTCATTATCAAACAATCTCTTATAAACATTTAATCAGATTTTCAGACTTTTTCTCATATAACAAATTATAATGTGTATTCTCTTTAGCTTTCATAACACATGTTATCAACTAATTATGATGCATTACTTCATATAACAATACATTTATATAGCCTTTATACAATTTCAATTTCCATAACAAATTATGCCTAAACAATTCGAGGCAGCTCCCAAGTCTATTTTCGACTACAATTTTGACCTTGTAAACTGGATTATTAGAGAAAGTGATCTTCTAACTCAATATACACTTATGTCTTAAGTTTCTTATGGTTCAAAAATCATGTCATTTAGACTTTTTATTTGGGAGATATGGTCTAAACATCCCGAATCAAGCATCGGACGCTTAGAAACAAAATTTGGAATTGTGTCCTATTTTTGAAAATTTTCTGGGAATGATAGAGACATAATTTGACCATAATTTCTCCATGAAAGTTGTTCTCCCATATGTCTAGTTTGTACAAAAATTTGAATCACCTCATTTTGATCAATATAACTCAAGTTATGATTTAAACAATCGAAATTACTCCAGTTCGCAGGGATCGTTTCAGACATATTACAGGACATAATTGTTCCTTTAATTAATGACTTTCTCGATCTGGGTGGGGTCCAAATTTGGATACACTTATTTCAGGGAGATTTGTTTTCATATAAGTCTAGTTTATCTAGAAATTTAAATCACTCAATTTGGATGAGAAACTACCATGGCTCCAATACGAAAACTATTTGAAACCCAAAACTGTATCAGAATTGAACCATAATTGACTTGAAAACAGAGCCTCACTTTGACGAATTTTATGGGTCCAATGGGGTCCAAATTTGCATACACATATTTCAAAGAAATTTGTTTTCCTAGAAGTCTAATTTACCTAGTATTTTGAATCGCTCAATTTGGATGAGTTATGGCAAAGTTATGGCCAAAACAAAAACATGAGTTTAAAAAAAATGGATAGCATCTCCCTTAAAACCCAACATTTTCTCTATACAAATTTTTCCTTCATTGAGGACCACAACCAAACCAAACAACTTCATTGTTAAAGGTAGGAGAATTCCTAACCAAAAAATTGGAAAAACCCCAACCTAAACACAATTCCTTACACATTCTAAACACATAGTTTCTATAAGATATTTCATACACATATTCCATAATTCCTAACTAATATCCGTTCAAATTCTTCAACTTCTTCTTCCTTCTTCCTTCTTCTTCTCCTTCTTCTTCTCCTTCTTCTTCTCCTTCTTCTTCTCTTTCTTCTTCTTCCACTATAAATGTCCAACTTTTCTAAATGGGGAATTCCTAAGTCTCATGTTTGGTCTTATCCCATTTTCGCTTAATTTTTTGCTTGCAACTTAGTCCTTCATTTTCCTTTTATTCTCAAATCAACTTATCTAATTTCTAACTTTAGCGTATATCTTTTCATCTTATGACCTTTTAAGTTCTGGATTAAAATTAATATGATCCTTAGATTAATTATGAGTTTTGCTTATTTTATTCCGAAAAAATATACATTTACTTTTATTATACCCTAAACATGTTATAAAACTATCATGAAATTTGGGGTATTACACTAAGGGTACTACCTAGTATTACCATAATAAAATTTTGAAAAAACCTCATACAAATATGGACAATGAGTTGTTATTTCCATATGCATGGTCAGTTTAACCTGGATGGGCTCAATTGACCTTTTTTAGGATCAATAGTTACTTTGTTGTAAGAAGAGAACAAGGTTATAATAGATTGGCATTAGAGGAGCAGTATACACCATTTGTTGATGCTAAGATTAAGGCACATGTGGTTAAAGCTGGATCATTTGAGATTGTTTTTTATGATCACAATCAGGGACGATTTCATGTCAAGTCAAAGAGAGGTTGAACACATCGCCTCAACTTACATAACCATAAATGCACTCGTGGTATGACGATTATATATGGATTTCCCTATAAGTCATCATATTATTATAGCAACATGTTAGTTTCCATCAGAGATTTTCGATCATTTGTTCAAGGCTACTATAATAATTAATCGTGACTATGATACACATGGGCAACCTTGCTCCATCCCATCTTCAACAATGAATATGAACACCTCCTTATGAAGGTCCAAATCCATCGCGCTATGAGTCAATGAAATGCACATCACGTGGACGTCCTAAATCAACCAATTTGCATAATGAAATGGATTGGATGTTAGAGAGGGAAGACTGATATCACATGTGGGTTCTGCGAACAACCTAGTCACAATCACATCTTGTTGAAACATGAATCAAGTCGATTAAAACATGTATGTTTTTTGCTGTTACATTGCCTTAATAATTGCGTTGTATCTGTATACTAGTATTTGCTCATTTGTTTATCGTTATTGATTGTTATATGTTACAGATATGGCATTCGGAGGGCCTTATGATGCAGATCCGTTAGATAGATCTGTCTTGGTTTTACAAGACAGACATCGATCTCATTTGAAGGACACTACTCAGTACGATTTTTCATATCATAAAATGTCGCTTTCGATTATCACAATGTAAGGGTAAGAATTTATTTATCAATATCTTTGTGAAGCTTTCATTTGCAGACTACATGTCGACAAAGAAATGTCAAAGTTCATGTAAGAGTGGCATATGGATCCTCCTATTTCGCCTCGTATGATCCGGTCCGCCTTTGGCGGTCTCAGGACTACATCGAACACCGTCATAATCGAATCAGCCCTCATCACTAGTCTAGTCGAGAGAGAGAAGGCCCCTGAGACACACACATTTCATTTATTTGTTAAGGAGATGATGATCATTACGTGATGCCGCAATCATCCGGCCTCCGATTCACGGACCACCAGCCAAGGAAACATGTGACTCGACGGTCATCGTCAGGTCAGAGCTGCCAGTGTGATCCCACCGCCGACTGAGCTTCGAGGATGTGTTGTCTCAACTCAATGGTTGTCTCAGCATTTATCGACTCCACCCACCGACGCGTACCGCACATCAATTTGTTGCAATTAAGCGCCTTTTAAATTCTAAATTATTTACAATATTTAACGACAAGAGTCGACATTTACTTTTGCTCGGGTTTGTTTTTTAGATATCTGGGATGGTAGACATCGCTAGTATATCTCATGGGGCTTCCTCAGGCTTACTGTATGACATTCATCACATTGCTATACGCTTTACACTGATTGAAAGACCAACATCACAGACAAGATGATGATATCTACGCCACCTAGATCTCATCCATCGACCTCTCGCATCATCCACTTAGTTGTGATCCAATGATCCAGGTCAGGAGAGGGAGAGGTGTCAATGAGTTCAAATGAAGTCAGAGAGCGAGGTGGTTGTCGACCAGGTGGTCTTACTACTAGTCGTTCCACTTATGAGATTTTCATGTCACCCGAGTATTCCACGCCACCCCCCAAGACTTCCATACCACACTAGTTTTCCACACCACCCTCTCATACTTTCATACCACCCACGTATTCCACACCACCCCCAAAGACTTCCCCTCCACATGTCATCCCACCATTATCACCTACATTTCCAGCCTTAGAGGCCACATTACCATCTACGACATCACCTACATCATCGCCTCCCATTGATGATACCATGATTCCACCTTGTTCCAAACTTTGCGCATGCCCACCTAGCGACCAAGATCATAGGTACACGCCGAGTCATTTCGCCATTAGTTCCCTCGACTCCTTCAACTCTATCAGATCCATTTGAGATTGTGCATGCCCCTACAAATCATCTGATTGTGTATTCTAGGTGTCTTAAGAGAAAGACAAAGCTTCATCATGTGGGACTCATTGATCTCTATTTATGTTTGTATATATTGTTATTTGTATTACATTGTTTATATATTTATATGATTTTGTTTATATATGAAATAATCAATTGTTGTGTATTAAGCAAGGTCATTCGATGCACTTAGGATGAAAGGGTTAATTCGATGAAATGTTTTTAATGCAAAGAATGCGTGTAAAGACCCGAGAAAATTTAATTTTCTCGAAAACGATAAATTAATTTCGGTCAAAACTCGAAATTTTCTAGATCTCGATGATCTAACGGGCTTCACCGCTGGAATCGCCTCGCCAAATCTAGCTACCACGCCACCCCCGCCTAATCGAGACAGACTTAATTTCACATTTTTCGAGGCATCGCAGTGTTCGTGCTATAAATCCGGCCATAGAGACATGCGACGCGATAAAGTCACCTATTACATTTAATCTAAGGACATGTCGCGATGATTAGCTTATGATGAAATGAATGGTTTGGGATAAGCCATGTGTCAAAAAATCAAGACAAAGGACAAGACTTAATTATCGGGAACGCTAAATGAATAAGACAAAAATTCAAATAGTCTTCTTCGTCATTTTGAGACACAAAATCGGGCAAGCAAAGTGTAGGAGGTTGGGTTTTCAAATTTTAGAGAGAGAGTGTGTGCCTTCAGATTTCCCGACGCTCGACCGCTCTGCTAGCTCCTCGGTCAAGCAAGAGTTTCGTTTCACGCATGGCGGCTACGCTGCGGATCGACTCAGCGGAGTTTCGACAACTCCAAGAGGTGGGGATCTTTTTCCCACTCTGGTTTATCTTTGGCCAAGATCCATTTTATGGATGAGGATTTGTCGAGGCCTATGCCGTGTTACTGGCCTCAAAAGCTTTGAACCGAGCGAAGAAATCCCTTTATCAGGTGGCCGTGAATAGTACCAACCCGAGGGTCACCTGCTCACGTGATTTTTGGTGTGATTTTTATGTTGTCGAAAGGGATTCAAAAATGAATTACTTGTATTGAGTAATTAGCCCATGTGGAGCTAATTTTGGTGTTATTGATGTGAATTTAATAACATAAATCAGGTGAATTAATTATGTTAATATATACATGTTTTATATATTAACATGAGTTGTCGATTGGCATAATACATTCCATATGCACCGGGGCAACTTAGAATATTGTGAAATGAAAATAGACGATACGAAAGAAAATAAAAAGGAAAATATTATGAAAAGAATTTCGACGGAAGATTTTCCTCTGAGAATTGCCGAGATGTCCAACACCACACCTGAGGGGCTCATGAATTGTTTCTCGAGGGTTATCCAACAGATTCAGCTAGGTTGCAATCCAATAAATTTTACCTAAACTTCTGTGAGGCAGCCGAACAAAAAGCTTTTGTTTTGAAAAACTGTAATTTTACTCTCATTTGGCTAGGTACGCGAGGTCGGCGGCGACCTGGTACTGATCGGGCATGTAGAAATTCAAGTGACTGGCGTATTTGCTCGAGTACGATCGTTTGTCATGACATGCGCACTTAGGTGGGAGTAACCCATGCAGGAAATTATCACTACTGCTGCAGACGCTTCATCCCGTCGACGGATCATCACAATTTCGTGTACAAGGAGTGTAATAGAGGACGACGCCACTCAGAGGCCGCTTAGAAGAAATCCCATCAGGCTTTGAAATTTTCATTTTGTATAAATATGTATTAAAATTGTAAATCTTAATATATGTTTGAATTTAAGAGTGATTTATTAACTCAACCACGAATATAGCTTTATTTGATATAATAATAGTATTGATGTATGGGCCCACGTGGCCATTTTTCATTTTAATCAGATACGTGACCCTGTGGTCTTTTGTAAAACATCGGGACAAGTTGGGTGCGATGGGGATGCGTCAGATTGCACCTTAAATTATACCCCGATAGCTTTATAACATGTTTCGGGTATAATAAAAGTAAATGTATATTTTGCCAAATAAAATAATGCTAAAGACACACGTCACACGCGCAGTGCTGCAAGTTGCTAATTTTCATCACGGCTTGCAACTTGCATAACTCCTTCTCTTCAGTGACTCGCATGGGTATTCTCGGATTCTATGAAAGCCCTTTCGAGTCTAGAATCATCCATATATAGATTGATATAATATTGAGCTTATAGTACACCAAAGGATAAAAGACAAGTACGTTGTCACGTCGTGTGTGTTGCAAATTGTCGATTTTCTTCACGCCAGAATCCTTGCATAACTCCTTCATATAGGGACTCGTTATGAGCATTCTCGACTTATGGAAAGTCCTTTGAGTCTAGAATCTATCCATATATATATTGATATAATATTGAGCTTATAAAGATTAACTTAAAATGACAAAGACAAGGGTTGTCGCCGCTGCCGCAGGTGCTGCAAGTCATGGATTTTCTTCACAATCCTGCAACTTGCATAACTCCTTCAGACTCCGTTACGGGTATTCTCGGACTCTATGGAAAGCCCTTGAGCTCCAGAATCTATCCATATATAGATTGATATAATATTGAGCTTATAGTAAACCCAAAATGACAAAGACAAGGGCATCGCAGTGCCGCAAGGTCGATTTCTTCACGTTGCAACTTGTATAACTCTTCGCTAGACTCGCATGGGTATTCCCGATTCCTGGCGGAAAGTCCTGAGTCTAGAATCTATCCATATATATATATATTGATATACTGAGTTTATAGTACACTCGAAATGACAAAATATTAAAGGGGTTGCCGGCCGCCACGCAGGCCGTAGTTGTTGATTTTCTTCACGACTTGCAACTTGCATAACTCCTTCGTTAGGACTCCGTTATGAGTATTCTTGGATTCTATGGAAAGCTCATTGAGTCCATAATCTATCCATATATAGATTGATATAATATTAATCTTATAGCAACCTTGAAAATGATAAGACAAGTAATGGCAGTGCCGTAAGTTATTGATTTTCTTCACTTCATTGTAAATTTGCATAACTCCTTCGTTGGGGATTTTCAAGAGGTAGTATTCTGGGACTCTCTATGGAAAGCCCTGAGCCCAGAATATATCCATATATATAGATTGATATAATATACGTTAAATCTCAAAATGACAAAAGACAATCGCCGCCAAGCCAGGCTGCAGGTGCCATGAGAAGTTGCCGATTTTCTTCACGGCCAGTAACTTGCATAACTCCTTCTGTGAGGACCTGCTATGGGTATTCTTGATTCTATGGAAAGCTCATTTGAAGTCCATAATCTAACCATATTCTATATTTAATGGCAATGCAAGGCCTACATCTCGTCTGAATTGAATTGCTAGTTCAAGTGTACTAATCGCTGCTAAAGTTAATTGGAATACATGGTAAGAAAGGGATGTAACATGAACAAGAAATAGAAATATATGTAGATTTGATATGTAAAGGAGTATAGATAAGAAAGCACCTACAGGTATCAAGGAAGAGTCTTTGTTCAGACTCCTATGGAAGATAGATACCGAGCAAAGAACAAAATGTCATATAGGAATTTATAGGTGGTATAGTCATAAGATATGATACCTTATAAAGTACATGAAGATATAAGTTAACAAGGTGTATAAGATGTTACAAGTAGATGACATAGATAAATATAAGAGTATTTATACGAATATACGATCATTATATATAAATCTAATAGATGGGACATGATAGAACACATGAATGAGTAAAGCATACTATAACAGAAAAGTACATGAATAGCTAAACTGCGATAGAAACGTACAGCCGATGGTTTACAAATGATATAAAGGATATGAATAGATAAGATATATATGAATATATGAATATATGAATACAAGAGTGCATAGATGAATTCATGATATACAGGATTATATATGATACAAAGACAAAACTAAATGATAGAAAAGATATGAATATACGTATTATAAAGAAATATGAGAACAAATAACACGGTTAAGAAATATGTGAAGGCATGCAGATCAAATAACACAGTATATCTCATCGCATACATGATAACAATAGAGGAGCTCATGTAGACGAGATAAGTACAAAATCAGAATAAAATTGACAGTTCGCTTAGAACCTAAAGAAGGGATAGATTCGCATGCCTATTAGGGAAAAAACTATAAGATATCGATCACACCCTGCTTGTCAATACGCCTTCGCCCTTATGATGGTCATTGTCTCAGACAATGATAACAAGACCTTCGCCCTTATAGACCAATGTTTCATACAAAGGAGTACAAATACTTTTCGGCCCTTATAGCTCTCTTTATCCACTTCTAAGGTTTATGCGCATGAAACATAAAAAACAAATGATCTAATATGACATGAAAATATAAGGATATGATCTCGAGAAGCACAAGACTGCTATGTGATGATAAGTTCCCAGAACATGAGATTATACGATCCGATACATGATATATGAAAATGTATAAGAATGTAAATGATCCGAAAAGTTAATATGATAATACGCTTTGCGAAAAGTAATAAGATGACAATATATGAAATATGATAAAGATATGAAAAGCAATATAGTACATGGAACAAAGATACGAATACAAAGATATAGAAAGTACAGTACAAAGACACGAAAAGTATATGAACAAGTACAAAGACATGAGAAAGAGAAAGCATGAAAAGTATAACAGAAAACAAAGATATGAAAATAGGTACATGAACAAGACATGAATACAAAAGATATGAAATTAGCACGTGAATCACGCACATGAATAGTAATATGATAACAAAGACGTGAAAATAAGACACGATGACAAAGAGACATGATAACAAAGACATGAAAAGAAATATAACAAATGGTATAGTATATAACCATGAAAGTAATATATGTATACGAATATGACATGCACAAAATAGGATATGTAATATGAACCATTAGAAAGATAATAGATCAAATGATAAGTACTAGAATAAGAAATAAATGATATGAAAGGTTATATACTGGGAAGGTCACATGATAGAAGTGTATGTTATATGAAAATGATAAGATAAGTGTATTTGTTGAGACGATCATAGTTATTGGTCGTCCCTGTATATTTTTCCCACTAAGTGTAATGCTTAGAACGAGTTTTTAATCCGTGTAGGTACAGAAGCATAAGACAAGGATAGAGGACAGGACATCCCACATCACAGAGTTAGTGCCACCCGTATAGGTGCTCACCGCATCGCTCGCACTTCGTGATTTTTGGAATGGGTATAAGTTTTGTATATTGAGAAATAATTTAGTGTATAGAACATGAATAATACTACTATGGTACTTATAATGTAAATGTAAATGTTTTTTTTTTTTAATTTGTGAAAAAGGTGCATGGTGTTAAAGAGTCCCGCTCAACACAAAGGTCGTGGCACTCCACCAACCGCCTGTGCAAAGTGGGGTGTGACATGTATTTTGGGTAGAGCTCCCCGTACAAAAGAGACTTTGCCCTATTTTTTAGAGTGCATTCGGGTTACTCGACATCCACGAGTATTCCGCGGTCGACTTCACACAATAAGACATCCCGCTTTGGGGCGCTACAGCTTTGTAAAGATCGAGCCAAGGTAAACGACACTTTGGAGCCTGGGTGTGAGTTAGGCATAATCACCTAGGGCTCATGGGAAACAGGTTAGATCATGCATACACTGTGCATTTTGATGAATGGTGTGCATTCTGATGATTGTTGTGTGATGTGTGATTTGTGGTGTCATGAATCAGGGTGATTTTGTGTTTCAGAATAGCACATAGGAAAAATGTCAATTACTAGGTTTAGAAAAGAACAAGTTGTTTGAGGAATTTTAGGCAATTAGTCCATAATAAAATGAAAAAAAAAATGGTGTGTTGAGGAGGAATTTTTTTCTAAGGTTTTACAGTATGTAAAACAGGAAAAAAAAATATTTGAAATAAATATTTTAGGTTCTACTGGAAAATGAAAAAACATTTTTCGTGGTCTTCCAAAGAGAACAAAATGAAAAGAAAATGAGTGAAAAATAATTAGAAGGCAATCGGATTATTATCGCTTATTTGGAGTCAATGACACGGATTGCATCGCGACACATGGCAATGGGCACAACCGCAGAAGCGGACACGATATGATGGCAAGGCCACCACGGCACCCGCGGTGTGGCCACGACAACGACACGGCCGCGCCGCGCACGGGCGCGCGGCAGCCGCAGCATGGCCTGATCGTGGAGGTCGTAATACAAAAATTTTGTATCGCGGGTCGAGCGGCAAACTCAATCACGATATATACGCTGAAGAAGGCTGCAATACTTACAGCAGGATGCCCCATGATACACAGAGGATGCGCCGACGCACGACGCGCCGGGCAAGGGCTAGGGCTGGGCGAGGCACATTTGTATCGCGGATCGCAGGGGCACGATACACAGCCGCGACACCGGCCAAGTACAAGGCGCCGCCAGCTGCGGCGCGTAAACGACACGACCGCCGGCGCGCGACGACACGATCGAGCGCGCGCCACGCATATCGCTGCGCCAGGGCTCGCGACACTACCAGCCAAGGCGCAGAACACGTCAAGGCACCGCTGTGACATCGCGTCGATGGTGGCCACTACACCTGATCTGACGGCCAGCCCGGGGCCGCGGTACTACCAAGGTTCGGGCCGGTGCACCCAATCTAGTTTTCGACTCGTGACACCGCTTCGAGTCACCATTCGGGGATTAATCGCTCATGAACACTGCCTTCACGGTGGTTTTCAAAATAAATTAATTAATTAATTAAATTAAATTAAATTTTATAAAAAAATTTGTTAAATATGATTTAATATATGAAATATTTTTTCGATATGTAAATAGTGTCTCGAGGCTGTGTTTACACCTTAGAGATACTGCATTAAGACTTAACTTGCCATTTGACATGTGTAGATAGCTAGTCGAGGGCGAGGACATAGAGGTCGTCCACGAAAAGCAGCTACACCACCCAAGAGCTCACCAAAGAAGCTTCTCATATATCGTAGGGATTATGAGCCGCCGCTATTGCACAAAGCAAGGCGCAGGGTGGTAGTCAGGAGGTCCAAGTAACCTCCAAGAGGTCTGTAGGCACATCATCCCTCCGAGACCATGGGGGAGAGATCCGATGGTGGCGTACCCACTGGCTCGCGCACTGAGAAAGTGTCAGAGGCTATAGAGATTACCAATGACACGACCAGGATCGAACTAGTTGTATTCTAGCCAGGTTGCAAGGCCCAAGTGTATGCGAAGAATTCAGCTTAAGACCTCTAGAGATCTAGAGCAGTGACATGGACAGAGTTCCAAGAGCTGTTCATGGGCAAGATGGACACCATGCGCAGCCCGTGGAGTTCCTAGACCTCAAGCAAGGGACGATGACTGTGATGGAGTATGTGGCTAGATTCACGGAGCTAGCTCGCTTTGTCGATAGACTACGGTTACCGACACAAGGTCAGAGAGATTCGAGAATGGCTAAAGTTGTCCATTCCCAAAGGTGATTGTGAACTACTTCACAGATTATTGGACTCCATGGTTAGGACATCCCTAACCACAAGAGAGAGATCGAGGATGCTCCTGAGTACCCTGGATGCTGCGTTAGTAGCAAGAAGGAGAGTCACTCTCTTCTAGTTCGAAAGAAGCATAAGGCTCTAGTCTCGTGGTTCCAGAGCCGCCACCATCCGTGCCAAGGACATTAGGGTTGTCTGGCCAAGGCAAATGGTGTGCTACTATCACAAGAGCCTGCATATATCAGAGGGATTACCCCCGTAGACAGATCTGTGGTTTATCAGCCAGCAAAACTCCACCAACTGGGATAATGTATGACAAAGATATTCCTCCAGATACCAAAAGACAGCCGTAGGAGCCAAGAGATCGGGCTTCAGTGGAGCTGCACTGCACTTCCAAAGCATACAAAGGGTGCCAGAGAGGCCGACCATGGGCCGAGGCAGATCAGGCCGACAAAGGAACGCCGGGTTCAGGGGCTTGTCTACGCCATCACACCAC